>CANXME010000585.1:0-89136 GCA_948144175.1 Closterium sp. NIES-65
GGACGTGGATATTGATGTGGACATGGACATGGACGTGGACGTGGACATGGTCGTGGACGTGGACGTGGACGTGGACGTGGACGTGGACATGGACGTGGACGTGGACTGTGGTCATAACGTGGACGTGGACGTGGAGGACTTGGACGTGGACGTGGACATGGACGTGGACGTGGACGTGGACGTGGACGTGGACGTGGACGAGGACGTGGACATGGACGTGGACGTGGACGTGGACGTGGACATGGACGTGGACGTGGACATGGACGTGGACGTGGACGTGGAGTGGACGTGACATGGACGTGGACGTGGACGTGGACATGGACGTGGACGTGGACGTGGACGTGGACATGGACGTGGACGTGGACGTGGACGTGGACATGGACGTGGACGTGGACGTGGACGTAGACGTGGACGTGGACGTGGACGTGCACGTGGACGTGGACATGGACGTGGACATGGACGTGGACGTGGACGTGGAGATGGACGTGGACATGGACGTGGACGTGGACGTGGACATGGACGTGGACGTGGACGTGGACGTGGACATGGGCGTGGACGTGGACGTGGACGTGGACATGGACGTGGACGTGGACGTGGACGTGGACGTGGACGTGGACGTGGACGTGCACGTGGACGTGGACATGGTCGTGGACGTGGACGTGGACGTGGACGTGGACATGGTCGTGGACGTGGACGTGGACGTGGACATGGACGTGGACGTGGACGTGGACGTGGACGTGGACGTGGACATGGACGTGGACGTGGACATGGACGTGACGTGGACGTGGACATGGACGTGGACATGGACGTGAACGTGGACGTGGACATGGACGTGGACGTGGACGTGGACATGGGCGTGGACGTGGACGTGGACGTGGACATGGACGTGGACGTGGACATGGACATGGCGAGGACAAGGACATGGACATGGACTTGGACGTCAACGTGGATGTGGACGTGGACGTGGACATGGTCGTGGATGTGGACGTGGACGTGGACGAGGACATGGACGTGGACGTGGACGTGGACGTGGACATGGACGTGGACGTGGACGTGGACGTGGACGTGGACGTGGACATGGACGTGGACGTGCACGTGGACATGGACGTGGACGTGGAGGACTTGGACGTGGATATTGATGTGGACATGGACATGGACGTGGACGTGGACATGGACGTGGACGTGGACGTGGACGTGGACGTGGACGTGGACATGGACGTGGACGTGGATGTGGACATGAACGTGGACGTGGACGTGGAGGACTTGACGTGGACGTGGACATGGACGTGGACGTGGACGTGGACGTGGACGTGGACGTGGACGAGGACGTGGACATGGACGTGGACGTGGACGTGGACGTGGACATGGACGTGGACGTGGACATGGACGTGGACGTGGACGTGGAGATGGACGTGGACATGGACGTGGACGTGGACGTGGACATGGACGTGGACGTGGACGTGGACGTGGACATGGACGTGGACGTGGACGTGGACGTGGACATGGACGTGGACGTGGACGTGGACGTAGACGACGTGGACGTGGACGTGGACGTGGACGTGGACATGTCGTGGACGTGGACGTGGACGTGGACGTGGACATGGTCGTGGACGTGGACGTGGACGTGGACATGGACGTGGACGTGGACGTGGACATGGACGTGGACGTGGACGTGGAGGACTTGGACGTGGACATGGACATGGACGTGGACGTGACATGACGTGGACGTGGACGTGGACGTGGACGTGGACATGGACGTGACATGGACGTGGACTTGGACGTGGACGTGGACGTGGACATGGACGTGGACGTGGACGTGGACGTGGACGTGGACGTGGACATGGTCGTGGACGTGGACATGGACGTGGACGTGGACATGGTCGTGGATGTGGACGTGGACGTGGACGTGGACGTGGACGTGGACGTAGACATGGACGTGGACGTGGTCGTGGACGTGGACGTGGACGTGGGCCTCGACGTGGACGTGGACGTGGACGTGGACGTGGACGTGGACGTGGACGTGGACGAGGACATGGACGTGGACGTAGACGAGGACATGGACGTGGACGTGGACGTGGACGTGGACGTGGACGTGGAGGTGGAGGTGGACGTGGACGTGGACGTGACGTGGACGTCGACGTGGACGTCAACGTGGACGTGGACGTGGACGTAGACGTGGAAGTGGACGTGGACCGTGGACATGGACATGGACGTGGACGGGACGTGGACGTGGACGTGGACGTAGACGTGGACGTGGACGTGGACGTGGACGTGGACGTAGACGTGGACGTGGACGTTGACGTGCACGTCGACGTGGACATGGTCGTGGACGTGGACGTGGACGTGGACGTGGACGTGGACATGGTCGTGGACGTGGACGTGGACGTGGACGTGGACGTGGACGTGGACGTGGACGTGGATGTGGACGTGGAGGACATGGACGTGGACGTGAACACGGACATGGACGTGGACGTGGACGTGGACGTGGACGTGGACGTGGACGTGGACATGGACGTGGACGTGGACATGGACGTGGACTTTGACGTGGATGTGGACGTGGACGTGGACGTGGACGTGGACGTGGACGTGGACGTGGACATGGACGTAGACGTCGACGTGGACGTGGACGTGGACGTGGACGTCGACGTGGACGTGGACGTGGACGTAGACGTGGAAGTGGACGTGGACGTGGACATGGACATGGACGTGGACGTGGACGTGGACGTAGACGTGGACGTGGACGTGGACGTGGACGTAGACGTGGACGTGGACGTGGACGTGCACGTCGACGTGGACATGGTCGTGGACGTGGACGTGGACGTGGACATGGTCGTGGACGTGGACGTGGACGTGGACGTGGACGTGGACGTGGAGGACATGGACGTGGACGTGAACACGGACGTGGACGTGGACGTGGACGTGGACGTGGACATAGACATGGACGTGGACGTGGACATGGACGTGGACTTGGACGTGGAGGTGGACGTGGACATTGGACGTGGACGTGGACGTGGACGTGGACAGTGGACGTGGACCGTGGACGTGGACGTGGACGTGGACGTGGACGTGGACGTGGATGTGGACGAGGGACATAGACGTGGACGTGGACGTGGTCGTGGACATGGACGTAGACGTGGACATGGACGTCGACATGGACGTGGACATGGACGTGGACGTGGACGTAGACATGGACGTGGACATGGACGTGGACGTGAATGTGGACATGGACGTGGACGTGGACGTGTACATGGACGTGGACATGGACGTGGACGTGGACGTGGACATGGACGTGGACGTGGACGTGGACGTGGTCGTGGACGTGGACATGGGCGTGGACGTGGACGTGGACATGGGCGTGGACGTGGACGTGGACGTCGACGTGGACGTGGACATGCACGTGGACGTGGACGTGGACATGGACGTGGACGTGGACGTGGACGTAAACGTGAACGTGGACGTGGACGTGGACATGGAGGTGGACGTGGACGTAGACGTGGACGAAGGACATGTACATGGACGTGGACGTAGACGAGGACATGGACGTGGACGTGGACGTGGACGTGGACGTGGACATGGACGTGGACGTGGACGTGGACGTGGGCGTGGACATGGACGTGGACGTGGACGTGGACGTGGACGTGGACGTGGGCGTAGACATGGACGTGGACGTGGACGTGGACGTGGTCGTGGACGCGGACGTGGACGTCGACGTGGACGTGGACGTGGACGTGGACGAGGACGTGGACGTGGACGTGGAGGAGGACGTGGATGTGGACGTGGACGTGGACGTGGACGTCGACGTCGACGTGGACGTGGAGGTGGACGTGGACGTGGACGTGGACGTGGACGTGGAGGTGGACTTGGACGTGGACGTGGACGTGGACGTGGACGTGGACGTAGACGTGGACGTGGACATGGACATGGACGTGGAAGTGGACGTGGACGTGGACGTGGACGTGGATGTAGACATGGACGTGGACGTGGACGTGGACGTGGAAGTGGACGTGGACATGGACGTGTACGTGGAAGTGGACGTAGACGTGGACGTGGACGTGGACATGGACGTGGACGTGGACGTGGACGTGGACGTAGACATGGACGTGGACATGGACATGGACGTGGACGTGGACCTGGACGTGGACGTGGACGTGGACGTAGACGTGGACGTGGACGTGGACGTGCACGTGGACGTGGACATGGTCGTGGACGTGGACGTGGACGTGGACGTGGACATGGTCGTGGACGTGGACGTGGACATGGACGTGGACGTGGACATGGACGTGGACCTGGATGTGGACGTGGACATGGACATGGACGTGGACGTGGACATAAACATGGACTTGGACGTCAACGTGGACGTGGACGTGGACGTGGACGTGGACATGGACGTGGACGTGGACTTGGACGTGGACATGGACGTGGACATGGACGTGGACGTGGACGTGGACATGGACGTGGACGTGGACGTGGACGTGGTCGTGGACGTGGACATGGGCGTGGACGTGGACGTGGACGTGGACATGGGCGTGGACGTGGACGTGGACGTCGACGTGGACGTGGACATGGACGTGGACGTGGACGTGGACATGGACGTGGACGTGGACGTGGACGTAAACGTGAACGTGGACGTGGACGTGGACATGGAGGTGGACGTTGATGTAGACGTGGACGAGGACATGGACGTGGACGTGGACGTAGACGAGGACATGGACGTGGACGTGGACGTGGACGTGGACGTGGACATGGACGTAGACGTGGACGTGGACGTGGACGTGGACGTGGACATGGACGTGGACGTGGACGTGGACGTGGACGTGGACGTGGACGTGGACGTGGACGTAGACCTGGACGTGGACGTGGACGTGGACGTGGACGTGGTCGTGGACGCGGACGTGGACATGGACGTGGACGTGGACGTGGACGTGGACGAGGACGTGGACGTGGACGTGAAGGAGGACGTGGACGTGGACGTGGACGTGGACGTGGACGTCGACGTCGACGTGGACGTGGAGGTGGACGTGGACGTGGACGTGGACGTGGAGGTGGACTTGGACGTGGACGTGGACGTGGACGTGGACGTGGACGTGGACGTAGACGTGGACGTGGACATGGACATGGACGTGGAAGTGGACGTGGACGTGGACGTGGACGTAGACATGGACGTGGACGTGGACGTGGACGTGGAAGTGGACGTGGACATGGACGTGGACGTGGACGTGGACGTAGACGTGGACGTGGACGTGGACATGGACGTGGACGTGGACGTGGACGTGGACGTGGACGTAGACATGGACGTGGACATGGACATGGACGTGGACGTGGACCTGGACGTGGACGTGGACGTGGACGTAGACGTGGACGTAGACGTGGACGTGCACGTGGACGTGGACATGGTCGTGGACGTGGACGTGGACGTGGACGTGGACATGGTCGTGGACGTGGACGTGGACGTGGACGTGGACATGGACGTGGACGTGGACGTGGACGTGGACATGGACGTGGACGTGGACGTGGACATGGACGTGGACGTGGACGTGGACGTGGACATGGACGTGGACGTGGACGTGGACGTGGACGTAGACATGGACATGGATATGGACGTGGACGTGGACATGGACGTAGACGTGGACGTGGACGTAGACGTGGACGTGGACGTGGACGTGGACGTGGACGTGGACGTAGACGTGGACGTGGACGTGGAGGTGGACGTGGACGTGGACGTGGACATGGACGTGGACGTGCACGTGGACATGGACGTAGACGTGGAGGACTTGGACGTGGATATTGATGTGGACATGGACATGGACGTGGACGTGGACATGGTCGTGGACGTGGACGTGGACGTGGACGTGGACGTGGACGTGGACATGGACGTGGACGTGGATGTGGTCATGAACGTGGACGTGGACGTGGAGGACTTGGACGTGGACGTGGACATGGACGTGGACGTGGACGTGGACGTGGACGTGGACGTGGACGAGGACGTGGACATGGACGTGGACGTGGACGTGGACGTGGACATGGACGTGGACGTGGACATGGACGTGGACGTGGACGTGGAGATGGACGTGGACATGGACGTGGACGTGGACGTGGACATGGACGTGGACGTGGACGTGGACGTGGACATGGGCGTGGACGTGGACGTGGACGTGGACATGGACGTGGATGTAGACATGGACGTGGACGTGGACGTGGACGTGGAAGTGGACGTGGACATGGACGTGTACGTGGAAGTGGACGTAGACGTGGACGTGGACGTGGACATGGACGTGGACGTGGACGTGGACGTGGACGTAGACATGGACGTGGACATGGACATGGACGTGGACGTGGACCTGGACGTGGACGTGGACGTGGACGTAGACGTGGACGTGGACGTGGACGTGCACGTGGACGTGGACATGGTCGTGGACGTGGACGTGGACGTGGACGTGGACATGGTCGTGGACGTGGACGTGGACATGGACGTGGACGTGGACATGGACGTGGACCTGGATGTGGACGTGGACATGGACATGGACGTGGACGTGGACATAAACATGGACTTGGACGTCAACGTGGACGTGGACGTGGACGTGGACGTGGACATGGACGTGGACGTGGACTTGGACGTGGACATGGACGTGGACATGGACGTGGACGTGGACGTGGACATGGACGTGGACGTGGACGTGGACGTGGTCGTGGACGTGGACATGGGCGTGGACGTGGACGTGGACGTGGACATGGGCGTGGACGTGGACGTGGACGTCGACGTGGACGTGGACATGGACGTGGACGTGGACGTGGACATGGACGTGGACGTGGACGTGGACGTAAACGTGAACGTGGACGTGGACGTGGACATGGAGGTGGACGTTGATGTAGACGTGGACGAGGACATGGACGTGGACGTGGACGTAGACGAGGACATGGACGTGGACGTGGACGTGGACGTGGACGTGGACATGGACGTAGACGTGGACGTGGACGTGGACGTGGACGTGGACATGGACGTGGACGTGGACGTGGACGTGGACGTGGACGTGGACGTGGACGTGGACGTAGACCTGGACGTGGACGTGGACGTGGACGTGGACGTGGTCGTGGACGCGGACGTGGACATGGACGTGGACGTGGACGTGGACGTGGACGAGGACGTGGACGTGGACGTGAAGGAGGACGTGGACGTGGACGTGGACGTGGACGTGGACGTCGACGTCGACGTGGACGTGGAGGTGGACGTGGACGTGGACGTGGACGTGGAGGTGGACTTGGACGTGGACGTGGACGTGGACGTGGACGTGGACGTGGACGTAGACGTGGACGTGGACATGGACATGGACGTGGAAGTGGACGTGGACGTGGACGTGGACGTAGACATGGACGTGGACGTGGACGTGGACGTGGAAGTGGACGTGGACATGGACGTGGACGTGGACGTGGACGTAGACGTGGACGTGGACGTGGACATGGACGTGGACGTGGACGTGGACGTGGACGTGGACGTAGACATGGACGTGGACATGGACATGGACGTGGACGTGGACCTGGACGTGGACGTGGACGTGGACGTAGACGTGGACGTAGACGTGGACGTGCACGTGGACGTGGACATGGTCGTGGACGTGGACGTGGACGTGGACGTGGACATGGTCGTGGACGTGGACGTGGACGTGGACGTGGACATGGACGTGGACGTGGACGTGGACGTGGACATGGACGTGGACGTGGACGTGGACATGGACGTGGACGTGGACGTGGACGTGGACATGGACGTGGACGTGGACGTGGACGTGGACGTAGACATGGACATGGATATGGACGTGGACGTGGACATGGACGTAGACGTGGACGTGGACGTAGACGTGGACGTGGACGTGGACGTGGACGTGGACGTGGACGTAGACGTGGACGTGGACGTGGAGGTGGACGTGGACGTGGACGTGGACATGGACGTGGACGTGCACGTGGACATGGACGTAGACGTGGAGGACTTGGACGTGGATATTGATGTGGACATGGACATGGACGTGGACGTGGACATGGTCGTGGACGTGGACGTGGACGTGGACGTGGACGTGGACATGGACGTGGACGTGGATGTGGTCATGAACGTGGACGTGGACGTGGAGGACTTGGACGTGGACGTGGACATGGACGTGGACGTGGACGTGGACGTGGACGTGGACGTGGACGAGGACGTGGACATGGACGTGGACGTGGACGTGGACGTGGACATGGACGTGGACGTGGACATGGACGTGGACGTGGACGTGGAGATGGACGTGGACATGGACGTGGACGTGGACGTGGACATGGACGTGGACGTGGACGTGGACGTGGACATGGGCGTGGACGTGGACGTGGACGTGGACATGGACGTGGACGTGGACATGGACGTAGACGTGGACGTGGACGTGGACGTGCACGTGGACGTGGACATGGTCGTGGACGTGGACGTGGACGTGGACGTGGACATGGTCGTGGACGTGGACGTGGACGTGGACATGGACGTGGACGTGGACGTGGACATGGATGTCGACGTGGACGTGGAGGACTTGGACGTGGACATGGACGTGGACATGGACGTGGACATGGACGTGGACGTGAACATGGACGTGGACGTGGACGTGGACGTGGACGTGGACATGGACGTCGACATGGACGTGGACTTGGACGTGGACGTGGACGTGGACATGGACGTGGACGTGGACGTGGACGTGGACGTGGACGTGGACATGGTCGTGGACGTGGACGTGGACGTGGACGTGGACATGGTCGTGGATGTGGACGTGGACGTGGACGTGGACGTGGACGTGGACGTAGACATGGACGGTGGACGTGGTCGTGGACGTGGACGTGGACGTGGGCCTCGACGTGGACGTGGGCGTGGACGTGGACGTGGACGTGGACGTGGACGTGGACGAGGACATGGACGTGGACGTAGACGAGGACATGGACGTGGACGTGGACGTGGACGTGGACGTGGACGTGGAGGTGGACGTGGACGTGGACGTGGACGTGGACGTGGACGTGGACGTCAACGTGGACGTGGACGTGGACGTAGACGTGGAAGTGGACGTGGACGTGGACATGGACATGGACGTGGACGTGGACGTGGACGTGGACGTGGACGTAGACGTGGACGTGGACGTGGACGTGGACGTGGACGTAGACGTGGACGTGGACGTTGACGTGCACGTCGACGTGGACATGGTCGTGGACGTGGACGTGGACGTGGACGTGGACGTGGACATGGTCGTGGACGTGGACGTGGACGTGGACGTGGACGTGGACGTGGACGTGGATGTGGACGTGGAGGACATGGACGTGGACGTGAACACGGACATGGACGTGGACGTGGACGTGGACGTGGACGTGGACGTGGACATAGACATGGACGTGGACGTGGACATGGACGTGGACTTTGACGTGGATGTGGACGTGGACGTGGACGTGGACGTGGACGTGGACGTGGACATGGACGTAGACGTCGACGTGGACGTGGACGTGGACGTGGACGTCGACGTGGACGTGGACGTGGACGTAGACGTGGAAGTGGACGTGGACGTGGACATGGACATGGACGTGGACTTGGACGTGGACGTAGACGTGGACGTGGACGTGGACGTGGACGTAGACGTGGACGTGGACGTGGACGTGCACGTCGACGTGGACATGGTCGTGGACGTGGACGTGGACGTGGACATGGTCGTGGACGTGGACGTGGACGTGGACGTGGACGTGGACGTGGAGGACATGGACGTGGACGTGAACACGGACGTGGACGTGGACGTGGACGTGGACGTGGACATAGACATGGACGTGGACGTGGACATGGACGTGGACTTGGACGTGGAGGTGGACGTGGACATGGACGTGGACGTGGACGTGGACGTGGACATGGACGTGGACGTGGACGTGGACGTGGACGTGGACGTGGACGTGGATGTGGACGAGGACATAGACGTGGACGTGGACGTGGTCGTGGACATGGACGTAGACGTGGACATGGACGTCGACATGGACGTGGACATGGACGTGGACGTGGACGTAGACGTAGATATGGACGTGGACGTGGACATGGACGTGGACATGGACGTGGTCGTGAATGTGGACATGGACGTGGACGTGGACGTGTACATGGACGTGGACATGGACGTGGACGTGGACCTGGACATGGACGTGGACATGGTCGTGGATGTGGACGTGGACGTGGACGTGGACGAGGACATGGACGTGGACGTGGACGTGGACGTGGACGTGGACATGGACGTGGACGTGCACGTGGACATGGACGTAGACGTGGACGTAGAGGACTTGGACGTGGATATGAATGTGGACATGGACGTGGACGTGGACGTGGACATGGTCGTAGACGTGGACGTGGACATGGACGTGGACGTCGACGTGGTCGTGGACGTGGACGTGGACGTAGAGGACTTGGATGTGGACGTGGACTTGGACGTGGACGTGGACGTGGACGTGGACATGGACGTGGACGTGGACATGGACGTGGACATGGACGTGGACGTGGACATGGACATGGACGTGGACGTGGACATAAACATGGACTTGGACGTCAACGTGGACGTGGACGTGGACGTGGACGTGGACATGGACGTGGACGTGGACGTGGACGTGGACATGGACGTGGACATGGACGTGGACGTGGACGTGGACATGGACGTGGACGTGGACGTGGACGTGGTCGTGGACGTGGACATGGGCGTGGACGTGGACGTGGACATGGGCGTGGACGTGGACGTGGACGTCGACGTGGACGTGGACATGCACGTGGACGTGGACGTGGACATGGACGTGGACGTGGACGTGGACGTAAACGTGAACGTGGACGTGGACGTGGACATGGAGGTGGACGTGGACGTAGACGTGGACGAGGACATGGACGTGGACGTGGACGTAGACGAGGACATGGACGTGGACGTGGACGTGGACGTGGACGTGGACATGGACGTGGACGTGGACGTGGACGTGGGCGTGGACATGGACGTGGACGTGGACGTGGACGTGGACGTGGACGTGGGCGTAGACATGGACGTGGACGTGGACGTGGACGTGGTCGTGGACGCGGACGTGGACGTCGACGTGGACGTGGACGTGGACGTGGACGAGGACGTGGACGTGGACGTGGAGGAGGACGTGGATGTGGACGTGGACGTGGACGTGGACGTCGACGTCGACGTGGACGTGGAGGTGGACGTGGACGTGGACGTGGACGTGGACGTGGAGGTGGACTTGGACGTGGACGTGGACGTGGACGTGGACGTGGACGTAGACGTGGACGTGGACATGGACATGGACGTGGAAGTGGACGTGGACGTGGACGTGGACGTGGATGTAGACATGGACGTGGACGTGGACGTGGACGTGGAAGTGGACGTGGACATGGACGTGTACGTGGAAGTGGACGTAGACGTGGACGTGGACGTGGACATGGACGTGGACGTGGACGTGGACGTGGACGTAGACATGGACGTGGACATGGACATGGACGTGGACGTGGACCTGGACGTGGACGTGGACGTGGACGTAGACGTGGACGTGGACGTGGACGTGCACGTGGACGTGGACATGGTCGTGGACGTGGACGTGGACGTGGACGTGGACATGGTCGTGGACGTGGACGTGGACATGGACGTGGACGTGGACATGGACGTGGACCTGGATGTGGACGTGGACATGGACATGGACGTGGACGTGGACATAAACATGGACTTGGACGTCAACGTGGACGTGGACGTGGACGTGGACGTGGACGTGGACATGGACGTGGACGTGGACTTGGACGTGGACATGGACGTGGACATGGACGTGGACGTGGACGTGGACATGGACGTGGACGTGGACGTGGACGTGGTCGTGGACGTGGACATGGGCGTGGACGTGGACGTGGACATGGGCGTGGACGTGGACGTGGACGTCGACGTGGACGTGGACATGGACGTGGACGTGGACGTGGACGTGGACGTGGACGTGGACATGGACGTGGACGTGGACGTGGACGTAAACGTGAACGTGGACGTGGACGTGGACATGGAGGTGGACGTTGATGTAGACGTGGACGAGGACATGGACGTGGACGTGGACGTAGACGAGGACATGGACGTGGACGTGGACGTGGACGTGGACGTGGACATGGACGTAGACGTGGACGTGGACGTGGACGTGGACGTGGACATGGACGTGGACGTGGACGTGGACGTGGACGTGGACGTGGACGTGGACGTGGACGTGGACGTAGACCTGGACGTGGACGTGGACGTGGACGTGGACGTGGTCGTGGACGCAGACGTGGACATGGACGTGGACGTGGACGTGGACGTGGACGAGGACGTGGACGTGGACGTGGAGGAGGACGTGGACGTGGACGTGGACGTGGACGTGGACGTCGACGTCGACGTGGACGTGGAGGTGGACGTGGACGTGGACGTGGACGTGGAGGTGGACTTGGACGTGGACGTGGACGTGGACGTGGACGTGGACGTGGACGTAGACGTGGACGTGGACATGGACATGGACGTGGAAGTGGACGTGGACGTGGACGTGGACGTAGACATGGACGTGGACGTGGACGTGGACGTGGAAGTGGACGTGGACATGGACGTGGACGTGGACGTGGACGTAGACGTGGACGTGGACGTGGACATGGACGTGGACGTGGACGTGGACGTGGACGTAGACATGGACGTGGACATGGACATGGACGTGGACGTGGACCTGGACGTGGACGTGGACGTGGACGTAGACGTGGACGTGGACGTGCACGTGGACGTGGACATGGTCGTGGACGTGGACGTGGACGTGGACGTGGACATGGTCGTGGACGTGGACGTGGACGTGGACGTGGACATGGACGTGGACGTGGACGTGGACGTGGACATGGACGTGGACGTGGACGTGGACATGGACGTGGACGTGGACGTGGACATGGACGTGGACGTGGACGTGGACGTGGACGTAGACATGGACATGGATATGGACGTGGACGTGGACATGGACGTGGACGTGGACGTGGACGTAGACGTGGACGTGGACGTGGACGTGCACGTGGACGTGGACATGGTCGTGGACGTGGACGTGGACGTGGACGTGGACGTGGACGTGGACATGGTCGTGGACGTGGACGTGGAGGACTTGGACGTGGACATGGACATGGACGTGGACGTGAACATGGACGTGGACGTGGACGTGGACGTGGACATAGATATGGACGTGGACGTGGACATGGACGTGGACTTGGACGTGGACGTGGACGTGGACATGGACGTGGACGTGGACGTAGACGTGGACGTAGACGTGGACGTGGACGTGGACGTGGTCGTGGACGTGGACGTGGACGTGGACGTGGACGTGGTCGTGGACGTGGACGTGGACGTGGACGTGGACGTGGACGTGGACATGGACGTGGACGTTGACGTGGACGTGGACGTGGACGTAGACGTGGACGAGGACATGGACGTGGACGTGGAGGTGGACGTGGACATGGACATGGACGTGGACGTGGACGTGGACGTGGACATGGACGTGGACGTGGACGTGGACGTGGACGTGGACGTGGACGTAGTCATGGACGTGGACATGGACATGGATGTGGACGTGGACATGGACGTGGACGTGGACGTGGACGTAGACGTGGACGTGGACGTGCACGTGGACGTGGACATGGTCGTGGACGTGGACGTGGACGTGGACGTGGACGTGGACATGGTCGTGGACGTGGACGTGGACGTGGACGTGGACATGGACGTGGACGTGGACGTGGACATGGACGTGGACGTGGAGGTGGAGGACTTGGACGTGGACATGGACATGAACGTGGACGTGAACATGGACGTTGACGTGGACGTGGACGTGGACGTAGACATAGACGTGGACGTGGACGTGGACATGGACGTGGACTTGGACGTGGACGTGGACGTGTACATGGACGTGGACGTGGACGTAAACGTGGACGTGGACGTGGACGTGGACGTGGACGTGGTCGTGGACGTGGACGTGGACGTGGACGTGGACATGGTCGTGGACGTGGACGTGGACGTGGACATGGACGTGGACATGGACGTGGACGTGGACGTGGACGGGGACATGGACGTGGACGTGGACGTGGACGTGGACATGGACGTGGACATGGACGTGGACGTGGACGTGGACCTGGACGTGGACGAGGACATAGACGTGGACGTGGACGTGGACGTGGACGTGGACATGGACGTAGACGTGGACATGGACGTCAACATGGACGTGGACATGGACGTGGACGTGGACGTAGACGTGGATATGGACGTGGACGTGGACATGGACGTGGACATGGACGTGGTCTTGAATGTGGACATGGACGTGGACGTGGACGTGTACGTGGACGTGGACATGGACGTGGACGTGGACGTGGACATGGACGTGGACGTGGACGTGGACGTGGACATGGACGTGGACGTGGACGTGGACGTGGACATGGACATGGACGTGGACGTGGACGTGGACGTGGACGAGGACATAGACGTGGACGTGGACGTGGACGTGGACATGGACGTAGACGTGGACATGGACGTGGACGTGGACGTGGACATGGACATGGACGTGGACGTAGACGTGGACGTGGACATGGACGTGGTCGTGAATGTGGACGTGGACGAGGACATAGACGTGGACGTGGACGTGGACGTAGACGTGGACGTGGACGTGGACGTGGACGTAGACATGGACGTGGACATGGACGTGGACATGGACGTGGACATGGACGTGGACGTGGACGTGGACGTGGACATGGACGTGGACATGGACGTGGAGGACTTGGACGTGGACATGGACATGGACGTGGACGTGAACATGGACGTGGACGTGGACGTGGACGTGGACATAGACGTGGACGTGGACGTGGACATGGACGTGGACTTGGACGTGGACGTGGACGTGGACATGGTCGTGGACGTGGACGTGGACGTGGACGTGGACGTGGACGTGGTCGTGGACGTGGACGTGGACGTGGACGTGGACGTGGACATGGACGTGGACGTGGACGTTGACGTGGACGTGGACGTGGACGTGGACATGGACGTGGACGTAGACGTGGACGTGGACGTGGAGGTGGACGTGGACATGGACGTGGACGTGGACGTGGACGTGGACGTGGACGTAGACATGGACGTGGACGTGGACGTGGACGTGGACGTAGACATGGACATGGACATGGACATGGACGTGGACGTGGACATGGACGTGGACGTGGACGTGGCATGGACGTGGACGTGGACGTGGACGTGGACATGGTCGTGGACGTGGACGTGGACGTGGACATGGACGTGGACGTGGACGTGGACATGGTCGTGGACTTGGACGTGGACGTGGACGTGGACATGGACGAAGACGTGGACGTGGACATGGACGTGGACGTGGACGTGGTCGACTTGGACGTGGACATGGACATGGACGTGGACGTGAACATGGACGTGGACGTGGACGTGGACGTGGACATAGACGTGGACGTGGACGTGGACATGGACGTGGACTTGGACGTGGACGTGGACATGGACGTGGACGTGGACGTAGACGTGGACGTGGACGTGGACGTGGACGTGGACATGGTCGTGGACGTGGACGTGGACGTGGACGTGGACATGGTCATGGACGTGGACGTGGACGTGGACGTGGACGTGGACATGGACGTGGACGTGGACGTGGACATGGACGTTGACGTGGACGTGGACGTGGACGTGGACATGGACGTGGACGTGGACGTAGACGTGGACGTGGACATGGACGTGGATGTGGACGTGGACGTGGACGTGGACGAGGACATAGACGTGGACCGGGACGTGGACGTGGACGTGGACATGGACGTAGACGTGGACATGGACGTCGACATGGACGTGGACATGGACGTGGACGTGGACGTAGACGTGGATATGGACGTGGACGTGGACATGGACGTGGACATGGACGTGGTCGTGAATGTGGACATGGACGTGGACGTGGACGTGTACGTGGACGTGGACATGGACGTGGAGGTGGACGTGGACGTGGACGTGGACGTGGACGTGGACGTGGATGTGGACGTGGACGTGGACGTGGACATGGACGTGGACGTGGACGTGGACGTGGACGTGGACAAGGACATAGACGTGGACGTGGACGTGGACGTGGACGTGGACATGGACGTACACGTGGACATGGACGTGGACGTGGACGTGGACATGGACGTGGACGTGGACGTAGACGTGGACGTGGACATCGACGTGGTCGTGAATGTGGACGTGGACGAGGACATAGACGTGGACGTGGACGTGGACGTGGACGTAGACGTGGACGTGGACGTGGACGTGGACGTAGACATGGACGTGGACATGGACATGGACGTGGACGTGGACGTGGACGTGGACATGGACGTGGACGTGGACGTGGACGTGGACGTGGACGAGGAGATAGACGTGGACGTGGACGTGGACGTGGACGTGGACATGGACGTAGACGTGGACATGGACGTGGACATAGACGTGGACATGTACGTGGACGTGGACGTAGACGTGGATATGGACGTGGACGTGGACATGGACGTGGACATGGACGTGGTCGTGAATGTGGACATGGACGTGGACGTGGACGTGTACGTGGATGGGACATAGACGTGGACGTGGACGTGGACGTGGACATGGACGTGGACGTGGACGTGGACGTGGACGAGGACATGGACGTGGACGTGGACATGGACGAGGACATAGACGTGGACGTGGACGTGGACGTGGACGTAGACATGGACGTGGACGTGGACGTAGACATGGACGTGGACATGGACGTGGACGTGGACGTAGACGTGGACGTGGACGTGGACGTGGACGTGGACGTGCACGTGGACGTGGACATGGTCGTGGACGTGGACGTGGAGGTGGACATGGTCGTGGACGTGGACGTGGACGTGGACGTGGACGTGGACATGGACGTAGACGTGGACGTGGAGGACTTGGAGGTGGACATGGACATGGACGTGGACGTGAACATGGACGTGGACGTGGACGTGGACGTGGACGTGGACGTGGACATAGACGTGGACGTGGACGTGGACATGGACGTGGACGTGGACGTGGACGTGGACGTGGACATGGTCGTGGACGTGGACGTGGACGTAGACGTGGACATGGACATGGACGTGGACGTGGACATGGACGTGGACGTGGACGTGGACGTGGACGTGGACATGGTCGTGGACGTGGACGTGGACGTGGACATGGACGTGGACATGGACATGGACGTGGACGTGGACATGGACGTGGACGTGGACGTGGACGTGGACGTGGACGTGGACGTGGACATGGTCGTGGACGTGGACGTGGACATGGATGTGGACATGGACGTGGACGTGGACGTGGACATGGTCGTGGACGTGGACGTGGACGTGGACGTGGACATGGACGTGGACGTGGACGTGGACATGGACGTGGACGTGGACGTGGAGGACTTGGACGTGGACATGGACATGGACGTGGACGTGAACATGGACGTGGACGTGGACGTGGACATAGACGTGGACGTGGACGTGGACATGGACGTGGACTTGGACGTGGACATGGACGTGGACATGGACGTGGACGTGGACGTGGACGTAGATGTGGACGTGGACGTGGACGTGGACGTGGACGTGGACATGGTCGTGGACGTGGACGTGGACGTGGACGTGGACGTGGACACGGTCGTGGACGTGGACGTGGACGTGGACGTGGACGTGGACATGGACGTGGACGTGGACGTGGACGTGGACATGGACGTGGACGTGGACGTGGCATGGACGTGGACGTGGACGTGGACATAGACGTGGACGTGGACGTGGACGTGGACATGGACGTGGACGTGGACGTGGACGTGGACGAGAACATAGACGTGGACGTGGACGTGGACGTGGACGTGGACATGGACGTAGACGTTGACATGGACGTCGACATGGACGTGGACATGGACGTGGACGTGGACGTAGACGTGGATATGGACGTGGACGTGGACATGGACGTGGACATGGACGTGGTCGTGAATGTGGACATGGACGTGGACGTGGACGTGTACGTGGACGTGGACATAGACGTGGACGTGGACGTGGACATGGACGTGGACGTGGACGTGGAGGACTTGGACGTGGACGTGGACATGGACGTGGACGTGAACATGGACGTGGACGTGGACATGGACGTGGACGTAGACATGGACGTGGACGTGGACGTCGAGGACTTGGACGTGGACATGGACATGGACGTGGACGTAAACATGGACGTGGACGTGGACGTGGACGTGGCATGGACGTGGACATAGACTTGGACGTGGACGTGGACATGGACGTGTACTTGGACGTGGACGTGGACGTGGACATGGACGTGGACGTGGACGTAGACGTGGACGTGGACGTGGACGTGGACGTGGACGTGGACATGGACGTGGACGTGGACGTGGACGTGGACGTGGACATGGTCGTGGACGTGGACGTGGACGTGGACATGGACGTGGACATGGACATGGACGTGGACGTGGACATGGACGTGGACGTGGACGTGGACGTGGACGTGGACGTGGACGTGGACGTGGACATGGTCGTGGACGTGGACGTGGACATGGATGTGGACATGGACGTGGACGTGGACGTGGACATGGTCGTGGACGTGGACGTGGACGTGGACGTGGACATGGACGTGGACGTGGACGTGGACATGGACGTGGACGTGGACGTGGAGGACTTGGACGTGGACATGGACATGGACGTGGACGTGAACATGGACGTGGACGTGGACGTGGACATAGACGTGGACGTGGACGTGGACATGGACGTGGACTTGGACGTGGACATGGACGTGGACATGGACGTGGACGTGGACGTGGACGTAGATGTGGACGTGGACGTGGACGTGGACGTGGACGTGGACATGGTCGTGGACGTGGACGTGGACGTGGACGTGGACGTGGACACGGTCGTGGACGTGGACGTGGACGTGGACGTGGACGTGGACATGGACGTGGACGTGGACGTGGACGTGGACATGGACGTGGACGTGGACGTGGCATGGACGTGGACGTGGACGTGGACATAGACGTGGACGTGGACGTGGACGTGGACATGGACGTGGACGTGGACGTGGACGTGGACGAGAACATAGACGTGGACGTGGACGTGGACGTGGACGTGGACATGGACGTAGACGTTGACATGGACGTCGACATGGACGTGGACATGGACGTGGACGTGGACGTAGACGTGGATATGGACGTGGACGTGGACATGGACGTGGACATGGACGTGGTCGTGAATGTGGACATGGACGTGGACGTGGACGTGGACGTGTACGTGGACGTGGACATAGACGTGGACGTGGACGTGGACATGGACGTGGACGTGGACGTGGAGGACTTGGACGTGGACGTGGACATGGACGTGGACGTGAACATGGATGTGGACGTGGACATGGACGTGGACGTAGACATGGACGTGGACGTGGACGTGGAGGACTTGGACGTGGACATGGACATGGACGTGGACGTAAACATGGACGTGGACGTGGACGTGGACGTGGCATGGACGTGGACATAGACTTGGACGTGGACGTGGACATGGACGTGTACTTGGACGTGGACGTGGACGTGGACATGGACGTGGACGTGGACGTAGACGTGGACGTGGACGTGGACGTGGACGTGGACGTGGACATGGTCGTGGACGTGGACGTGGACGTGGACGTGGACATGGTCGTGGACGTGGACGTGGACGTGGACGTGGACGTGGACATGGACGTGGACGTGGACGTGGACGTGGACATGGACGTGGACGTGGACGTGGACGTGGACGTGGACATGGACGTGGACGTGGACGTGGACGTGGACATGGACGTGGACGTGGACGTGGACGTGGACGTGGACGTGGACGAGGACATAGACGTGGACGGGGACGTGGACGTGGACGTGGACATGGACGTAGACGTGGACGTGGACGTGGACGTCGACATGGACGTGGACATGGACGTGGACGTGGACGTAGACGTGGATATGGACGTGGACGTGGACATGGACGTGGACATGGACGTGGTCGTGAATGTGGACATGGACGTGGACGTGGACGTATACGTGGACGTGGACATGGACGTGGACGTGGAGGTGGACGTGGACGTGGACGTGGACGTGGACGTGGATGTGGACGTGGACGTGGACGTGGACATGGACGTGGACGTGGACGTGGACGTGGACGTGGACGTGGACAAGGACATAGACGTGGACGTGGACGTGGACGTCGACGTCGACATGGACGTAGACGTGGACATGGACGTGGACGTGGACGTGGACATGGACGTGGACGTGGACGTAGACGTGGACGTGGACATCGACGTGGTCGTGAATGTGGACGTGGACGAGGACATAGACGTGGACATGGACGTTGACGTGGACGTAGACGTGGACGTGGACGTGGACGTGGACGTAGACATGGACGTGGACATGGACATGGACGTGGACGTGGACGTGGACGTGGACATGGACGTGGACGTGGACGTGGACGTGGACGTGGACGAGGACATAGACGTGGACGTGGACGTGGACGTGGACGTGGACATGGACGTAGACGTGGACATGGACGTCGACATGGACGTGGACATGTACGTGGACGTGGACGTAGACGTGGATATGGACGTGGACGTGGACATGGACGTGGACATGGACGTGGTCGTGAATGTGGATATGGACGTGGACGTGGACGTGTACGTGGATGGGACATAGACGTGGACGTGGACGTGGACGTGGACATGGACGTGGACGTGGACGTGGACGTGGACGAGGACATGGACGTGGACGTGGACGTGGACGTGGACGTGGACGTGGACGTAGACATGGACGTGGACGTGGACGTAGACATGGACGTGGACATGGACGTGGACGTGGACGTGGACGTGGACGTGGACGTGGACGTGCACGTAGACATGGACGTGGACGTAGACATGGACGTGGACGTGGACGTAGACATGGACGTGGACATGGACATGGACGTGGACGTGGACGTGGACGTGGACGTGGACATGGACGTGGACGTGGACGTGGACGTGGACGTGGACGTAGACATGGACGTGGACGTGGACGTAGACATGGACGTGGACATGGACGTGGACGTGGACGTAGACGTAGACGTGGACGTGGACGTGGACGTGGACGTGCACGTGGACGTGGACATGGTCGTGGACGTGGACGTGGACGTGGAGGTGGACGTGGACATGGTCGTGGACGTGGACGTGTACGTGGACGTGGACGTGGACGTGGACGTGGACATGGACGTGGACGTGGACGTGGAGGTATTGGAGGTGGACATGGACATGGACGTGGACTTGAACATGGACGTGGACGTGGACGTGGACGTGGACATAGACGTGGACGTGGACGTGGACATGGACGTGGACTTGGACGTGGACGTGGACGTGGACATGGACGTGGACGTGGACGTGGACGTAGACGTGGACGTGGACGTGGACGTGGACGTGGACGTGGACATGGTCGTGGATGTGGACGTGGACATGGACGTGGACATGGTCGTGGACGTGGACGTGGACGTGGACGTGGACGTGGACATGGACGTGGACATGGACGTGGACGTGGACATGGACGTGGACGTGGACGTGGACGTGGACGTGGACGTGGACATGGACGTGGACGTGGACGTGGACGTGGACATGGACGTGGACATGGACGTGGACGTGGACGTGGACGTGGACGAGGACATAGACGTGGACGTGGACGTGGACGTGGACGTGGACGTGGACGTCGACATGGACGTGGACATGGACGTGGACGTGGACGTGGACGTGGACGTGGACGTGGACATGGACATGGACGTGGACGTGGAGGACTTGGAGGTGGACATGGACATGGACGTGGACGTGAACATGGACGTGGACGTGGACGTGGACATAGACGTGGACGTGGACGTGGACGTGGACATGGACGTGGACTTGGACGTGGACGTGGACGTGGACATGGACGTGGACGTGGACGTGGACGTAGACGTGGACGTGGATGTGGACGTGGACGTGGACGTGGACATGGTCGTGGACGTGGACGTGGACGTGGACGTGGACATGGTCGTGGACGTAGACGTGGACGTGGACGTGGACATGGACGTGGACATGGACGTGGACGTGGACATGGACGTGGACGTGGACGTGGACGTGGACGTGGACGTGGACATGGACGTGGACGTGGACGTGGACGTGGACGTGGACATGGACGTGGACATGGACGTGGACGTGGACGTGGACGTGGACGAGGACATAGACGTGGACGTGGACGTGGACGTAGACTTGGACGTGGACGTGGACGTGGACGTCGACATGGACGTGGACATGGACGTGGACGTGCACGTGGACGTGGATATGGACGTGGACGTGGACGTGGACGTGGACGTGGTCGTGGACGTAGACGTGGACGTGGACGTGGACGTGGAGGACTTGGACGTGGACATGGTCGTGGACGTGGACGTGAACGTGGACGTGGACGTGAACGTAGACGTGGACATGGTCGTGGACGTGGACGTGATCGTGGACATGGACGTGGACGTGAACGTAGACGTGGACGTGGACATGGTCGTGGACGTGGACGTGGACGTGGACATGGACGTGGACGTGGACGTGGACATGGACGTGGACGTGGACGTGGAGGACTTGGACGTAGACATGGACATGGACGTGGACGTGAACATGGACGTGGACGTGGACGTGGACATAGACGTGGACGTGGACGTGGACATGGACGTAGACTTGGACGTGGACGTGGACGTGGACATGGACGTGGACGTGGACGTGGACGTAGACGTGGACGTGGACGTGGACGTGGACGTGGACATGGTGGTGGACGTGGATGTGGACGTGGACGTGGACATGGTCGTGGACGTGGACGTGGACGTGGGCGTGGACGTGGACATGGACGTGGACGTGGACGTGGACGTGGACATGGACGTGGACGTGGACGTGGACGTGGACGTTGACATGGACGTGGACGTGGACGTGGATGTGGACATGGACGTGGACGTGGACGTGGACGTGGACGTGGATGAGGACATAGACGTGGACGAGGACGTGGACGTGGACGTGGACATGGACGTAGACGTGGACATGGACGTCGACATGGACGTGGACATGGACGTGGACGTGGACGTGGACGTGGATATGGACGTGGACGTGGACGTGGACGTGGTCGTGGACGTAGACGTGGACGTGGACGTGGACGTCGACATGGTCGTGGACGTGGATGTGGACGTGGACATGGTCGTGGACGTGGACGTGGACGTGGACATGGACATGGACGTGGACGTGGACGTGGACGTGGACATGGACGTGGACGTGGACGTGGATGTGGACGTGGACGTGTACGTGGACATGGACGTTGACGTGGACGTGGACGTGGACGTGGACATGGACGTGGACATGGACGTGGACGTGGATGTGGACGTGGACGAGGACATAGACGTGGACGTGGACGTGGACGTGGACGTGGACGTCGACATGGACGTGGACATGGACGTGGACGTGGACGTGGACGTGGATATGGACGTGGACGTGGACGTGGTCGTGGACGTAGACGTGGACGTGGACGTGGAGGACTTGGACGTGGACATGGTCGTGGACGTGGACGTGAACATGGACGTGGAGGTGGACGTGGATGTGGACGTGGACATGGTCGTGGACATGGACGTGGATGTGGACGTGGACATGGACGTGGACATGGACGTGGACGTGGACGTGGAGGACTTGGACGTGGACATGGACATGGACGTGGACGTGAACATGGACGTGGACGTGCACGTAGACATGGACGTGGACGTAGACATGGACGTGGACGTAGACATGGACGTGGACATGGACATGGATGTGGACGTGGACGTGGACGTAGACATGGACGTGGACGTGGACGTAGACATGGACGTGGACATGGACGTGGACGTGGACGTGGACGTAGACGTGGACGTGGACGTGGACGTGCACGTGGACGTGGACATGGTCGTGGACGTGGACGTGGACGTGGACGTGGACGTGGACATGGTCGTGGACGTGGACGTGGACGTGGACGTGGACATGGACGTGGACGTGGACGTGGAGGACTTGGAGGTGGACATGGACATAGACGTGGACGTGAACATGGACGTGGACGTGGACGTGGACGTGGACGTGGACATAGACGTGGACGTGGACGTGGACATGGACGTGGACTTGGACGTGGACGTGGACGTGGACATGGACGTGGACGTGGACGTGGACGTAGACGTGGACGTGGACGTGGACGTGGACGTGGACATGGTCGTGGACGTGGACGTGGACGTGGACGTGGACATGGACGTGGACGTGGACGTGGACATGGACGTGGACGTGGACGTGGACGTGGACGTGGACGTGGACATGGACGTGGACATGGACGTGGACGTGGACGTGGACGTGGACGAGGACATAGATGAGACGTGGACGTGGACGTGGACGTGGACGTCGACATGGACGTCGACATGGACGTGGACGTGCACGTGGACGTGGATATGGACGTGGACGTGGACGTGGACGTGGACGTGGTCGTGGACGTAGACGTGGACGTGGACGTGGACGTGGAGGACTTGGACGTGGACATGGTCGTGGACGTGGACGTGAACGTGGACGTGGACGTGGACGTGGACGTGGACGTGGACATGGTCATGGACGTGGACGTGGACGTGGACGTGGACATGGACGTGGACGTGGACGTGGACATGGACGTCGACGTGGACGTGGAGGACTTGGACGTAGACATGGACATGGACGTGGACGTGAACATGGACGTGGACGTGGACGTGGACGTGGACATAGACGTGGACGTGGACGTGGACATGGACGTGGACTTGGACGTGGACGTGGACGTGCACATGGACGTGGACGTGGACGTGGACGTAGACGTGGACGTGGACGTGGACGTGGACGTGGACGTGGACATGGTCGTGGACGTGGACGTGGACGTGGACATGGTCGTGGACGTGGACGTGGACGTGGACGTGGACGTGGACATGGACGTGGACGTGGACGTGGACGTGGACATGGACGTGGACGTGGACGTGGACGTGGACGTGGACGTGGACGTGGACGTTGACATGAACGTGGACGTGGACGTGGACGTGGACATGGACGTGGACGTGGACGTTGACGTGGACGTGGACGAGGACATAGACGTGGACGTGGACGTGGACGTGGACATGGACGTAGACGTGGACATGGACGTCGACATGGACGTGGACATGGACGTGGACGTGGACGTGGACGTGGATATGGACGTGGACGTGGACGTGGACGTGGACGTGGTCGTGGACGTAGACGTGGACGTGGACGTGGACGTGGTCGTGGACGTGGACGTGGACGTGGACGTGGACGTGGACGTGGACATGGACATGGTCGTGGACGTGGACGTGGACGTGGACGTGGATGTGGACGTGGACATGGATGTGGACGTGGACGTGGACGTGGACATGGATGTGGACGTGGACGTGGACGTGGACGTGGACATGGACGTGGACATGGATGTGGACGTGGACGTGGACGTGGACGTGGACATGGACGTGGACGTCCACGTCCACGTCCACGTCCACGTCCTTGTCTACGTCCATTTCCACGTCCACGTCCACGTCCACGTCCACGTCCATGTCCACGTCCACCTCCATTCCACGTCCACGTCCACGTCCACGTCCATGTCCACGTCCACCTCCACGTCCACGTCCATGTCCACGTCCACGTCTACGTCCACGTCCATGTCCACGTCCACGTCCACGTCCACGTCCACATCCACGTCCACGTCCCGTCCACGTCCATGTCCACGTCCACGTCCACGTCCAGGTCCTCGTCCACGTCCACGTCCACGTCCACGTCCAAGTCCTCGTCCACGTCCAGGACCATGTCCACGTCCACTTCCACGTCCACGTCCATGTCCACGTCCACGACCATGTCCAGGTCTACGTCCACGTCCTCGTCCACGTCCACGTCCACGTCCATGTCCTCGTCCACGTCCATGTCCACGTCCACGTCCACGTCCTCGTCCACGTCCACGTCCACGTCCATGTCCACGTCCACGTCCACGTCCACGTCCACGACCATGTCCACGTCCACTTCCACGTCCACGTCCATGTCCACGTCCACGACCATGTCCAGGTCTACGTCCACGTCCTCGTCCACGTCCACGTCCATGTCCATGTCCACGTCCACGTCCACGTCCCGTCCACGTCCATGTCCACGTCCACGTCCACGTCCAGGTCCTCGTCCACGTCCACGTCCACGTCCACGTCCACGTCCAAGTCCTCGTCCACGTCCACGACCATGTCCACGTCCACTTCCACGTCCACGTCCATGTCCACGTCCACGACCATGTCCAGGTCTACGTCCACGTCCTCGTCCACGTCCACGTCCACGTCCACGTCCATGTCCTCGTCCACGTCCACGTCCACGTCCACGTCCACGTCCACGACCACGTCCACGTCCACGTCCACGTCCACGTCCACGTCCACGACCACGTCCACGACCACGTCCACGTCCACGTCCACGTTTATGTCCACGTCCACGTCCACGTCCACGTCCAAGTCCATGTCCACGTCCACGTCCATGTCCACGTCCACGTCCATGTCCACGTCCACGTCCACGTCCACGTCCATGTCCATGTCCACGTCCACGTCCACAACCATGTCCACGTCCATGTCCACGTCCACGTCCATGTCCACGTCCACGTCCACGTCCACGTCCATGTCCATGTCCACGTCCATGTCCACGTCCACGTCCACGTCCACGTCCACGTCCATGTCCTCGTCCACGTCCACGTCCACGTCAACGTCCACGTCCATGTCCACGTCCACGTCCTCGTCCACGTCCATGTCCACGTCCACGTCCATGTCCACGTCCAAGTCCACGTCCACGTCAATGTCCATGTCCACGTCCACGTCCACGTCCACGTCCACGTCCACGTCCACGTCCACGTCCTCGTCCACGTCCACGTCAACGTCCACGTCCATGTCTACGTCCACGTCCTCGTCCATGTCCATGTCCACGTCCACGTCCATGTCCACGTTCACGTCCACGTCCACGTCCACGTCCACGTCTATGTCCACGTCCACGTCCATGTCCACGTCCACGTCCACGTCCATGTCCATGTCCACGTACACGTCCACGTCCACGTCCACGTCCACGTCCATGTCCACGTCCATGTCTACGTCCACGTCCACGTCCACGACCACGTCCACGTCCACGTCCACGTCCACGTCCACGAGCACGTGCACGACCACGTCCACATCCACGTCCACGTCCATGTCCACGTCCACGTCCACGTCCATGTCCACGACCACGTCCATGTCCACGTCCACGTCCACGTCCCGTCCACGTCCATGTCCACGTCCACGTCCACGTGCAGGTCCTCGTCCACGTCCACGTCCACGTCCACGTCCAAGTCCTCGTCCACGTCCACGACCATGTCCACGTCCACTTCCACGTCCACGTCCATGTCCACGTCCACGACCATGTCCAGGTCTACGTCCACGTCCTCATCCACGTCCACGACCACGTCCACGTCCATGTCCTCGTCCACGTCAAAGTCCACGTCCACGCTGGGTCCACGTCCACGTCCACGTCCACGTCCACGTCCACGTCCACGTCCACGACCACGACCACGTCCACGTCCACGTCCACGTCCAAAACCATGTCCACGTCCACGTCCATGTCCACGTCCACGTCCATGTCCACGTCCACGTCCACGTCCACGTCCATGTCCACGTCCACGTCCACGGCCATGTCCACGTCCACGTCCATGTCCACGTCCACGTCCACATCCACGTCCACGTCCTCGTCCACGTCCACGTCCACGTCCACGTCAACGTCCACGTCCATGTCTACGTCCACGTCCTCGTCCACGTCCATGTCCACGTCCACGTCCATGTCCACGTCCACGTCCACGTCCACGTCCATGTCCATGTCCACGTCCACGTCCACGTCCACGTCCACGTCCTCGTCCACGTCCACGTCCACGTCAACGTCCACGTCCATGTCCACGTCCACGTCCTCGTCCACGTCCATGTCCACGTCCACGTCTATGTCCACGTCCACGTCCACGTCCACGTCCACGTCCATGTCCACGTCCACGTCCACGTCCACGTCCACGTCCATGTCCACGTCCATGTCCACGTCCACGTCCACGTCCACGACCACGTCCACGTCCACGTCCACGTCCACGAGCACGTCCACGACCACGTCCACGTCCACGTCCACGTCCATGTCCACGTCCACGTCCACGTCCATGTCCACGACCACGTCCATGTCCACGTCCACGTCCACGTCCCGTCCACGTCCATGTCCACGTCTACGTCCACGTGCAGGTCCTCGTCCACGTCCACGTCCACGTCCACGTCCAAGTCCTCGTCCACGTCCACGACCATGTCCACGTCCACTTCCACGTCCACGTCCATGTCCACGTCCACGACCATGTCCAGGTCTACGTCCACGTCCTCATCCACGTCCACGACCACGTCCACGTCCATGTCCTCGTCCACGTCAAAGTCCACGTCCACGCTGGGTCCACGTCCACGTCCACGTCCACGTCCACGTCCACGACCACGACCACGTCCACGTCCACGTCCACGTCCAAAACCATGTCCACGTCCACGTCCATGTCCACGTCCACGTCCATGTCCACGTCCACGTCCACGTCCACGTCCATGTCCACGTCCACGTCCACGGCCATGTCCACGTCCACGTCCATGTCCACGTCCACGTCCACATCCACGTCCATGTCCATGTCCACGTCCACGTCCACGTCCACGTCCACGTCCTCGTCCACGTCCACGTCCACGTCCACGTCAACGTCCACGTCCATGTCCACGTCCACGTCCTCGTCCACGTCCATGTCCACGTCCACGTCCATGTCCACGTCCACGTCCACGTCCACGTCCATGTCCATGTCCACGTCCACGTCCACGTCCACGTCCTCGTCCACGTCCACGTCCACGTCAACGTCCACGTCCATGTCCACGTCCACGTCCTCGTCCACGTCCATGTCCACGTCCACGTCTATGTCCACGTCCACGTCCACGTCCACGTCCACGTCCACGTCCACGTCCACGTCCATGTCCACGTCCACGTCCATGTCCACGTCCACGTCCACGTCCATGTCCATGCCCACGTACACATCCACGTCCACGTCCACGTCCACGTCCACGTCCATGTCCACGTCCATGTCCACGTCCACGTCCACGTCCACGACCACGTCCACATCCACGTCCACGTCCACGTCCACGTCCACGTCCACATCCACGTCCACGACCACGTCCACGACCACGTCCACGTCCACGTCCATGTCCACGTCCACGTCCACGTCCATGTCCACGTCCACGTTCACGTCCACGTCCACGACCACGTCCATGTCCACGTCCACGTCCACGTCCACGTCCATGTCCACGTCCACGTCCACGTCCACGTCCACGTCCACGTCCATGTCCACGTCCATGTCCACGTCCACGTCCACGTCAACGTCCACGTCCACGTCCACGTCCACGTCCATGTCCACGTCCACGTCCACGTCCACGTCCACGTCCATGTCCACGTCCACTTCCACGACCATGTCCACATCCACGTCCACGTCCACGTCCACGTCCATGTCCACGTCCATGTCCACGTCCACGTCCACGTCCAAGTCCACGTCCACGTCCACGTCCATGTCCACGTCCACGTCCACGTCCACGTCCATGTCCACGTCCACATCCACGTCCACGTTCATGTCCACGACCACGTCCATGTCCACGTCCACGTCCACGTCCACGACCATGTCTATGTCCATGTCCTCGTCCACGTCCACGTCCACGTCCACGTCCACGTCCACGTCCACGACCATGTCCACGTCTACGTCCATGTCCACGTCCACGTCCACGTCCACGTCCACGTCCACGTCCATGTCCTCGTCCACGTCCATGTCCACGTCCACGTCCACGTCCATGTCCACGTCCACGTCCACGTCCACGTCCATGCCACGTCCACGTCCACGTCCATGTCCACGTCCATGTCCACGTCCACGTCCACGTCAACGTCCACGTCCACGTCCACGTCCACGTCCATGTCCACGTCCACGTCCACGTCCACGTCCACGTCCATGTCCACTTCCACGACCATGTCCACGTCCACGTCCACGTCCACGTCCATGTCCACGTCCATGTCCACGTCCACGTCCACGTCCACGTCCACGTCCACGTCCATGACCACGTCCACTTCCACGACCATGTCCACGTCCATGTCCACGTCCACGTCCATGTCCACGTCCACGTCCACGTCCAGGTCCTCGTCCACGTCCACGTCCACGTCCACGTCCACGTCCAAGTCCTCGTCCACGTCCACGACCATGTCCACGTCCACTTCCACGTCCACGTCCATGTCCACGTCCACGACCATGTCCAGGTCTACGTCCACGTCCTCGTCCACGTCCACGTCCACGTCCACGTCCACGTCCATGTCCTCGTCCACGTCCATGTCCACGTCCACGTCCACGTCCTCGTCCACGTCCATGTCCACGTCCATGTCCACGTCCACGTCCACGTCCACGACCATGTCCACGTCCACTTCCACGTCCACGTCCATGTCCACGTCCACGACCATGTCCAGGTCTACGTCCACGTCCTCGTCCACGTCCACGTCCACGTCCATGTCCATGTCCACGTCCACGTCCACGTCCCGTTCACGTCCATGTCCACGTCCACGTCCACGTCCAGGTCCTCGTCCACGTCCACGTCCACGTCCACGTCCACGTCCAAGTCCTCGTCCACGTCTACGACCATGTCCACGTCCACTTCCACGTCCACGTCCATGTCCACGTCCATGACCATGTCCAGGTCTACGTCCACGTCCTCGTCCACGTCCACGTCCACGTCCACGTCCATGTCCTCGTCCACGTCCATGTCCACGTCCACGTCCACGTCCACGTCCACGTCCACGACCACGTCCACGTCCACGTCCACGTCCACGTCCACGTCCACGTCCACGACCACGTCCACGACCACGTCCACGTCCACGTCCACGTCCATGTCCACGTCCACGTCCATGTCCACGTCCACGTCCATGTCCACATCCACGTCCACGTCCACGTCCACGTCCACGTCCATGTCCACGTCCACGTCCACGTCCACGACCACGTCCACGTCCACGTCCACATCCACGTCCACGTCCACGTCCACAACCACGTCCACGACCACGTCCACGTCCACGTCCACGTCCATGTCCACGTCCACGTCCACGTCCATGTCCACGACCACGTCCATGTCCACGTCCACGTTCACGTCCCGTCCACGTCCATGTCCACGTCCACGTCCACGTCCAGGTCCTCGTCCACGTCCACGTCCACGTCCACGTCCACGTCCAAGTCCTCGTCCACGTCCACGACCATGTCCACGTCCACTTCCACGTCCACGTCCATGTCCACGTCCACGACCATGTCCAGGTCTACGTCCACGTCCTCGTCCACGTCCACGTCCACGTCCATGTCCTCGTCCACGTCAAAGTCTACGTCCACGTCCACGTCCTCGTCCACGTCCACGTCCGGGTCCACGTCCATGCCACGTCCACGTCCACGTCCATGTCCACGTCCATGTCCACGTCCACGTCCACGTCAACGTCCACGTCCACGTCCACGTCCACGTCCATGTCCACGTCCACGTCCACGTCCACGTCCACGTCCATGTCCACGTCCATGTCCACGTCCACGTCCACGTCCACGTCCACGTCCACGTCCACGTCCACGTCCACGTCCACGTCCATGTCCACGTCCACTTCCACGACCATGTCCACGTCCATGTCCACGTCCACGTCCATGTCCACGTCCACGTCCACGTCCAGGTCCTCGTCCACGTCCACGTCCACGTCCACGTCCAAGTCCTCGTCCACGTCCACGACCATGTCCACGTCCACTTCCACGTCCACGTCCATGTCCACGTCCACGACCATGTCCAGGTCTACGTCCACGTCCTCGTCCAAATCCACGTCCACGTCCACGTCCACGTCCATGTCCTCGTCCACGTCCATGTCCACGTCCACGTCCACGTCCTCGTCCACGTCCATGTCCACGTCCATGTCCACGTCCACGTCCACGTCCACGTCCACGACCATGTCCACGTCCACTTCCACGTCCACGTCCATGTCCACGTCCACGACCATGTCCAGGTCTACGTCCACGTCCTCGTCCACGTCCACGTCCACGTCCATGTCCATGTCCACGTCCACGTCCACGTCCCGTTCACGTCCATGTCCACGTCTACGTCCACGTCCAGGTCCTCGTCCACGTCCACGTCCACGTCCACGTCCACGTCCACGTCCAAGTCCTCGTCCACGTCTACGACCATGTCCACGTCCACTTCCACGTCCACGTCCATGTCCACGTCCATGACCATGTCCAGGTCTACGTCCACGTCCTCGTCCACGTCCACGTCCACGTCCACGTCCATGTCCTCGTCCACGTCCATGTCCACGTCCACGTCCACGTCCACGTCCACGTCCACGACCACGTCCACGTCCACGTCCACGTCCACGTCCACGTCCACGTCCACGACCACGTCCACGACCACGTCCACGTCCACGTCCACGTCCATGTCCACGTCCACGTCCATGTCCACGTCCACGTCCATGTCCACATCCACGTCCACGTCCACGTCCACGTCCACGTCCATGTCCACGTCCACGTCCACGTCCACGACCACGTCCACGTCCACGTCCACATCCACGTCCACGTCCACGTCCACAACCACGTCCACGACCACGTCCACGTCCACGTCCACGTCCATGTCCACGTCCACGTCCACGTCCATGTCCACGACCACGTCCATGTCCACGTCCACGTTCACGTCCCGTCCACGTCCATGTCCACGTCCACGTCCACGTCCAGGTCCTCGTCCACGTCCACGTCCACGTCCACGTCCACGTCCAAGTCCTCGTCCACGTCCACGACCATGTCCACGTCCACTTCCACGTCCACGTCCATGTCCACGTCCACGACCATGTCCAGGTCTACGTCCACGTCCTCGTCCACGTCCACGTCCACGTCCATGTCCTCGTCCACGTCAAAGTCTACGTCCACGTCCACGTCCTCGTCCACGTCCACGTCCGGGTCCACGTCCACGTCCACGTCCACGTCCACGTCTACGTTCACGTCCACGACCACGACCACGTCCACGTCCACGTCCACGTCCAAGTCCATGTCCACGTCCACGTCCATGTCCACGTCCACGTCCATGTCCACGTCCACGTCCACGTCCACGTCCATGTCCATGTCCACGTCCACGTCCACGGCCATGTCCACGTCCACGTCCATGTCCACGTCCACGTCCATGTCCACGTCCACGTCCACGTCCACGTCCATGTCCATGTCCACGTCCACGTCCCAGCCACGTCCACGTCCTTGTCCACGTCCACGTCCACGTCCACGTCAACGTCCACGTCCATGTCCACGTCCACGTCCTCGTCCACGTCCATGTCCACGTCCACGTCCATGTCCACGTCCACGTCCACGTCCACGTCCATGTCCATGTCCACGTCCACGTCCACGTCCACGTCCTCGTCCACGTCCACGTCCACGTCAACGTCCACGTCCATGTCCACGTCCACGTCCTCGTCCACGTCCATGTCCACGTCCACGTCTATGTCCACGTCCACGTCCACGTCCACGTCCACGTCCATGTCCACGTCCACGTCCATGTCCACGTCCACGTCCACGTCCATGTCCATGTCCACGTACACATCCACGTCCACGTCCACGTCCACGTCCACGTCCATGTCCACGTCCATGTCCACGTCCACGTCCACGTCCACGACCACGTCCACGTCCACGTCCACGTCCACGTCCACGTCCACGACCACGTCCACGACCACGTCCACGTCCACATCCATGTCCACGTCCACGTCCACGTCCATGTCCACGTCCACGTTGACATCAAGGTCCACGACAACGTCCATGTCCACGTCCACGTCCACGTCCACGTCCATGTCCACGTCCACATCCACGTCCACGTCCACGTCCACGTTCATGTCCACGTCCATGTCCACGTCCACGTCCACGTCAACGTCCACGTCCACGTCCACGTCCATGTCCACGTCCACGTCCACGTCCACGTCCACGTCCATGTCCACGTCCACTTCCACGACCATGTCCACGTCCACGTCCACGTCCACGTCCACGTCCATGTCCACGTCCATGTCCACGTCCACGTCCACGTCCACGTCCACGTCCACGTCCATGTCCACGTCCACGTCCACGTCCACGTCCATGTCCACGTCCACGTCCACGTCCACGTCCATGTCCACGACCACGTCCATGTCCACGTCCACGTCCACGACCATGTCCATGTCCATGTCCTCGTCCACGTCCACGTCCACGTCCACGTCCACGTCCACGACCATGTCCACGTCTACGTCCATGTCCACGTCCACGTCCACGTCCACGTCCACGTCCACGTCCATGTCCTCGTCCACGTCCATGTCCACGTCCACGTCCACGTCCACGTCCAAGTCCATGTCCACGTCCACGTCCATGTCCACGTCCACGTCCATGTCCACGTCCACGTCCACGTCCACGTCCATGTCCATGTCCACGTCCACGTCCACGGCCATGTCCACGTCCATGTCCACGTCCACGTCCATGTCCACGTCCACGTCCACGTCCACGTCCATGTCCATGTCCACGTCCACGTCCACGTCCACGTCCACGTCCACGTCCTCGTCCACGTCCACGTCCACGTCCACGTCAACGTCCACGTCCATGTCCACGTCCACGTCCTCGTCCACGTCCATGTCCACGTCCACGTCCATGTCCACGTCCACGTCCACGTCCATGTCCATGTCCACGTCCACGTCCACGTCCACGTCCTCGTCCACGTCCACGTCCACGTCAACGTCCACGTCCATGTCCACGTCCACGTCCTCGTCCACGTCCATGTCCACGTCCACGTCCATGTCCACGTCCACGTCCACGTCCACGTCCACGTCCACGTCCATGTCCACGTCCACGTCCATGTCCACGTCCACGTCCACGTCCACGTCCATGTCCATGTCCACGTACACATCCACGTCCACGTCCACGTCCACGTCCATGTCCACGTCCATGTCCACGTCCACGTCCACGTCCACGACCACGTCCACGTCCACGTCCACGTCCACGTCCACGTCCACGACCACGTCCACGACCACGTCCACGTCCACGTCCATGTCCACGTCCACGTCCACGTCCATGTCCACGTCCACGTTCACGTCCACGTCCACGACAACTTCCATGTCCACGTCCACGTCCACGTCCACGTCCATGTCCACGTCCACGTCCACGTCCACGTCCACGTCCACGTCCATGTCCACGTCCATGTCCATGTCCACGTCCACATCAACGTGCATATCCACGTCCACGTCCACGTCCATGTCCACGTCCACGTCCACGTCCACGTCCATGTCCATGTCCACGTCCACTTCCACGACCATGTCCACGTCCACGTCCACGTCCATGTCCACGTCCATGTCCACGTCCACGACCACGTCCACAGCCACGTCCACGTCCACGTCCATGTCCACGTCCACGTCCACATCCACGTCCATGTCCACGTCCACGTCCACGTCCATGTCCACGACCACGCCACGTCCACGTCCATCTCCATGTCCACGACCACGTCCATGTCCACGTCCACGTCCACGTCCACGTCCATGTCCACGACCACGTCCATGTCCACGTCCACGTCCACGACCATGTCCATGTCCATGTCCTCGTCCACGTCCACGTCCACGTCCACGTCCACGTCCACGACCATGTCCACGTCTACGTCCATGTCCACGTCCACGTCCACGTCCACGTCGACGTCCACGTCCATGTCCTCGTCCACGTCCATGTCCACGTCCACGTCCACGTCCACGTCCTCGTCCACGTCCACGTCCACGTCCACGTCCCGTCCACTTCCACGTCCATGTCCACGTCCACGTCCACGTCGAGGTCCTCGTCCACGTCCAGGTCCACGTCCACGTCCACGTCCAAGTCCTCGTCCACGTCCACGACCATGTCCACGTCCACGTCCACGTCCACGTCCACGTCCATGTCCACCTCCACGACCATGCCCACGTCCACGTCCTCGTCCACGTCCACGTCCACGTCCATGTCCTCGTCCACGTCTATGTCCACGTCCATGTCCACGTCCACGTCCACGTCCACGTCAACGTCCATGTCCCCGTCCACGTCCACGTCCACGTCCCGTCCCGTCCACGTCCACGTCCCGTCCCCGTCCACGTCCTCGTCCACGTCCATGTCCACGTCCACGTCCCGTCCACGTCCTCGTCCACGTCCATGTCCACGTCCATGTCCACGTCCACGTCCCGTCCAGGTCCACGTCGAGGTCCTCGTCCACGTCCACGTCCTCGTCCACGTCCATGTCCAAGTCCTCGTCCACGTCCACGACCATGTCCATGTCCACGTCCACGTGCACGTCCAAGTCCACGTCCACGTCCACAACCATGTCCACGTCCACGTCCACGTCCACGTCCACGTCCAGGTCCACGTCCACAACCACGACCATGTCCACGTCCACGTCCACGACCATGTCCACGTCCATGTCCACGTCCACGTCCACGTCCACGTCCTCGTCCACGTCTATGTCCACGTCTACGTCCACGTCCACGTCCACGTCCACGACCACGTCCACGTCCACGTTCACGTCCACGTCCACGTCCACGTCCATGTCCACGTCCACGTCCACGTCCACGTCCTTGTCCACGACCACGTCCATGTCCACGTCCACGACCATGTCCATGTCCATGTCCACGTCCACGTCCACGTCCACGTCCACGTCCATGTCTACGTCCATGTCCACGTCCACGTTCACGTCCACGTCCACGTCCATGTCCACGTCCACGTCCACGTCCACGTCCATGTCCACGTCCACGTCCATGTCCACGTCCAGGTCCACATCCACGTCCATGTCCACGACCACGTCGACGTTCATGTCCACGTCCATGTCCACGTCCTTGTCCATGTCCACGTCCACGTCCAGGTCCAGGTCCACGTCCACGTTCACGTCCTCGTCCATGTCCACGTCCACGTCCACGTCCATGTCCACGTCCACGTCAACGTCCACGTCCATGTCCACGTCCACGTCCACGTCCACGTCCATGTCCACGTCCACGTCCACGTCCATGTCCACGTCCACGTCCAAGTCTACGTCCACGTCCACGTCCAAGTCCACGTCCACGTCCATGTCCATGTCCACGTCCATGTCCACGTCCACGTCCACGCCCACGTTCATGTCCACATCCACGTCTAGGTCCATGTCCACGTCCACATCCATGTCCACGTCCCCGTCCACGTCCACCTTCAGGTCCACGTCCATGTCCACGTCCACGTCCAGGTCCACGTCCACGTCCACGTCCACGTCCACGTCCACGTCCATGTCCACATCCACGTCCAAGTCCACGTCCATGTCCACGTCCACGTCCTCGTCCACGTCCATGTCTACGTCCACGTCCACGTCCACGTCCATGTCCACCTCCACGTCCACGTCCACGTCCAGGTTCACGTCCACGTCCACGTTCACGTCCTCGTCCATGTCCACGTCCACGTCCACGTCAACGTCCACGTCCACGTCCACGTCCACGTCCATGTCAACGTTCACGTCCACGTCCACGTCCACGTCCACGTCCATGTCCACGTCCACGTCCATGTCCACGTCCACGTCCATGTCCACGTCCACGTTCAGGTCCACGTCCACGTCCAGGTCCATGTCCATGTCCACGTCCATGTCCATGTCCACGTCCACGTTCACGTCCACGTCCACGTCCATGTCCACGTTCACGTGCACGTGCACGTCCACGTCCATGTCCACGTCCACGTCCATGTCCACGTCCACGTCCATGTCCACGTCCACGTCCAGGTCCACGTCCACGTCCAGGTCCATGTCCATGTCTACGTCCATGTCCACGTCCACGTCCACGTCCACGTCTATGTCCACGTCCACGTCTATGTCCACGTCCACGTCCATGTCCACGTCCATGTCCACGTCCACGTCCACGTTCATGTCCACGTCCACGTTTACATCCATGTCCACGTCCACGTCCACGTCCACAACCATGTCCATGTCCATGTCCACGTCCTCGTCCATGTCCACGTCCACGTCCAGGTCCAGGTCCACGTCCACGTTCACGTCCTCGTCCACGTCCTCGTCCACGTCCACGTCCACGTCCAGGTCCAAGTCGACGTCCACGTTCACGTCTTCGTCCATGTCCACGTCCACGTCCACGTCCACGTCCACGTCCCTATCCACGTCCACGTCCACGTCCAGGTCCACGTCCACGTCTACGTCCACGTCCACGTCCACGTACACGTCCATGTCCACGTCCACGTGCTCGTCCACGTCCACGTCCATGTCCACGGCCACGTCCACGTCCAAGTCCACGTCCACGTCCACGACCATGTCCACGTCCATGTCCATGTCCACATCCACGTCCACGTCCACGCTACGTCCACGTCCACGTCCATGTCCACGTCCACGTCCACATCCATGTCCACGTCCACGTCCACGTCCACGTCCACGTCCATGTCCACGTCCACGTCCACGTCCACGTCCACGTCCACGTCCACGTCCATGTCCACGTCCACGTCCACGTCCACGTCCACATCTATGTCCACGTCCATGTCCACGTCCATATCCACGTCTACGTCGACGTCCACGTCCACGTCCATGTCCACGTCCAAGTCCTCCACGTCCACGTCCACGTCCATGTCCACGTCCACGTCCATGTCCACGTCCACGTCCACCTCCATGTCCACGTCCACGTCCACGTCCACGTCCATGTCCACGTCCACGTCCACGTCCATGTCCACGTCCACGTCCACGTCCACATCCACGTCCATGTCCACGTCCACGTCCACGTCGATCTCCACGTCCACGTCCACGTCCACGTCCATGTCCACGTCCATGTCCACGTCCACGTCCACATCCACGTCCACGTCCATGTCCACGTCCACGTCCACGTCTACGTCCACATCCACGTCCACGTCCATGTCCACGTCCAAATCCTCCACGTCCACGTCCACGTCCATGTCCACCTCCAGATCCATGTCCACGTCTACGTCCATGTCCATGTCCACGTCCACGTCCACGTCCACGTCTATGTCCATGTCCACGTCCACGTCCACATCCACGTCCATGTCTACGTCCACGTCCATGTCCATGTCCACGTCCATGTCCACGTCCACGTCCACGTCCACGTCCATGTCTACGTCCACGTCCATGTCCACGTCCACGTCCACGTCCAGGTCCAGGTCCACGTCCACGTCCATGTCCATGTCCACGTCCACGTCCATGTCTACGTCCACGTCCATGTCCACGTCCACGTCCACGTCCACGTCCATGTCTACGTCCACGTCCATGTCCACGTCCACGTCCACGTCCATGTCCACGTCCATGTCCACGTCCACGTCCACGTTCATGTCCACGTCCACGTTTACATCCATGTCCACGTCCACGTCCACGTCCACAACCATGTCCATGTCCATGTCCACGTCCTCGTCCATGTCCACGTCCACGTCCAGGTCCAGGTCCACGTCCACGTTCACGTCCTCGTCCACGTCCTCGTCCACGTCCACGTCCACGTCCAGGTCCAAGTCGACGTCCACGTTCACGTCTTCGTCCATGTCCACGTCCACGTCCACGTCCACGTCCACGTCCCTATCCACGTCCACGTCCACGTCCAGGTCCACGTCCACGTCTACGTCCACGTCCACGTCCACGTACACGTCCATGTCCACGTCCACGTGCTCGTCCACGTCCACGTCCATGTCCACGGCCACGTCCACGTCCAAGTCCACGTCCACGTCCACGACCATGTCCACGTCCATGTCCATGTCCACGTCCATGTCCATGTCCACGTCCATGTCCACGACTTTTACGTCCACGTCCACGTCCAGATCCATGTCCACGTCCACGTCCACGTCCACGTCCATGTACACGTCCACGTCAAGGTCCACGTCCACTTCCACGTTCACGTCCACGTCCACGTCCAGGTCCACGTCCACGTCCAGGTCCATGTCCATGTCTACGTCCATGTCCACGTCCACGTCCACGTCCACATCCACGTTCATATCCACGTCCATGTCCACGTCCACGTCCACGTCCACGTCAATGTCCATGTCCAGGTCCACATCCACATCCACGTCCACGTCCACGTCCACGTCCACATCCACGTCCACGTCCACTTCCACGTCTATGTCTATGTCCACGTCCACGTCCAAGTCCACGTCCACGTCCACGTCCATGTCTATGTCCACGTCCACGTCCATGTCCACGTCCAGGTCCACATCCACGTCCATGTCCACGACCACGTCCACGTTTTTGTCCACGTCCATGTCCACGTCGTTATCCATGTCCACGTCCATGTCCAGGTCCACGTCCACGTCCACGTTCACATCCTCGTCCATGTCCACGTCCACGTCCACGTCCACGTCCATGTCCACGTCCACGTCCACGTCCAGGTCCATGTCCACGTCCACGTCCACGTCCACATCCATGTCCATGTCCACGTCCACGTCCATGTCCACGTCCACGTCCAAGTCTACGTCCAGGTCCACGTCCAAGTCCACGTCCACGTCCATGTCCATGTCCATGTCCACGTCCATGTCCACGTCCACGCCCACGTTCATGTCCACGTCCACGTCTAGGTCCATGTCCACGTCCACATCCATGTCCACGTCCCCGTCCACGTCCACCTTCAGGTCCACGTCCACGTCCACGTCCATGTCCACGTCCACGTCCAGGTCCACGTCCACGTCCACGTCCACGTCCACGTCCACGTCCATGTCCACGTCCACGTCCAAGTCCACGTCCATGTCCACGTCCACGTCCACGTCCACGTCCATGTCCACGTCCACGTCCACGTCCATGTCCACCTCCACGTCCACGTCCACGTCCACGTCCAGTTCCAGGTCCACGTCCACGTTCACGTCCTCGTCCATATCCACGTCCACGTCCACGTCAACGTCCACGTCCACGTCCACGTCCACGTCCATGTCAACGTTCACGTCCACGTCCACGTCCACGTCCACGTCCATGTCCACGTCCACGTCCATGTCCACGTCCACGTCCATGTCCACGTCCACGTCCAGGTCCACGTCCACGTCCAGGTCCATGCCCATTTCCACGTCCATGTCCATGTCCACGTCCACGTTCACGTCCACGTCCACGTCCATGTCCACGTTCACGTCCACGTTCACGTGCACGTCCACGTCCACGTCCACGTCCACGTCCATGTCCACGTCCACGTCCATGTCCACGTCCACGTCCATGTCCACGTCCACGTCCAGGTCCAGGTCCACGTCCAGGTCCATGTCCATGTCTACGTCCATGTCCACATCCACGTCCACGTCCACGTCCACGTCCACGTCCACGTCTATGTCCACGTCCACGTCTATGTCCACACCCACGTCCATGTCCACGTCCATGTCCACGTCCACGTCCACGTTCATGTCTACGTCCACGTCCACATCCACGTCCACGTCCATGTCCATGTCCATGTCCACGTCCTTGTCCATGTCCACGTCCACGTCCAGGTCCACGTCCACGTTCACGTCCTCGTCCACGTCCTCGTCCACATCCACGTCCACGTCCAGGTCCAAGTCCACGTCCACGTTCACGTCCTCGTCCATGTCCACGTCCACGTTCACGTCCACGTCCACGTCCACGTCCCTGTCCACGTCCACGTCCACGTCCAGGTCCACGTCCACGTCCACGTTCACGTCCACGTCCACGTCCATGTCCACGTCCACGTCCACGTCCATGTCCACGTCCACGTGCACGTCCACGTCCACGTCCATGTCTACGGCCACGTCCACGTCCAGGTCCACGTCCACGTCCACGACCATGTCCACGTCCATGTCCATGTCCACGTCCATGTCCACGACTTTTACGTCCAAGTCCACGTCTTGATCCATGTCCACGTCCACGTCCACGTCCACGTCCATGTACACGTCCACGTCCAGGTCCACGTCCACTTCCACGTTCACGTCCACGTCCACGTCCAGGTCCAGATCCACGTCCACGTCCACGTCCCGGTCCACGACCACGTCCAGGTCCACAACCATGTCTAGGTCCACATCCACGTCCATATCCACGTCCATGTCCACGTCCACGTCCAGGTCCACGACCACCTCCACGTCCACGTCCACGTCCACGTCGAGGTCCACGTTAACGTCCATGTCCACGTTAACGTCCATGTCCAAGTCCACGTCCACGTCCACATCCACGTCCACTTCCACGTCCATGTCCACGTCCACGTCCATGTCCACGTCCACGTCCACGTCCACGTCCATGTCCATGTCCATGTCCACGTCCACGTCCACGTCCACGTCCACGACCACCTCCACGTCCACGTCCATGTCCACGTCCAGGTCCACGTTAACGTCCATGTCCACATTAACGTCCATGTCCAAGTCCACGTCCACGTCCACGTCCACGTCCATGTCCACGTCCTCGTCCACGTCCACGTCCATGTCCATGTCCACGTCCACGTCCACGTCAACGTCCACGTCCACGTCCACGTCCATGTCCACGTCCACGTTCACGTCCACGTCCACGTCCACGTCCGCGTCTACGTCTGCGTCCACGTCCACGTCCGCGTCCACGTCCGCGTCCACGTCCACGTCCGCGTCCACGTCCACGTCCGCGTCCACGTCCGCGTCGTCGTCCGCGTCCACGTCCGCGTCCACGTCCGCATCCGCGTCCGCGTCCACGTCCACGTCCGCGTCCGCGTCCATGTCCGCGTCTGCGTCCACGTCCATGTCCCCGTCCGCGCGTCCACGTCCGCGTCCACGTCCCCGTCCGCGTCCCCGTCTACGTCTGCGTCCGCGTCCACGTCCGCGTCCACGTCCGCGTCCGCGTCCACATCCACGTCCCCGTCCGCGTGTCACGTCCACGTGTCCACGTCCACGTCCATGTCCACGTCCACGTCCACGTCCACGTCCACGTCCACCTCCACGTCCACGTCCACGTCCACGTCCACGTCCATGTCCACGTCCACGTCCAGGTCCACGTCCACGTCCAAGTCCACGTTAACGTCCATGTCCAAGTCCAAGTCCACGTCCACGTCCACGTCCACGTCCACTTCCACGTCCACGTCCACGTCCACGTCCACGTGTTGTCCACGTCTAGGTCCACGTCCACGTCCACGTCCACGTCCGCGTCCGCGTCCACGTCAACGTCCGCGTCCGCGTCCACGTCCGCGTCCGCGTCCGCGTCCAAGTCCGGGTCCACGTCCGCGTCCACGTCCGCGTCCACATCCGCGTCCGCGTCCACATCCACCTCCACGTGTGCGTCCGCGTCCACGTCCACGTCTGCGTCCACGTCCATGTCCGCGTCTGCGCGACCATATCCACGTCCACGTCTGCGTCCACGTCCATGTCCACGTCCACGTCCACGACCACCTCCACGTCCACGTCCACGTCCAGGTCCACGTTAACGTCCATGTCCACGTTAACGTCCATGTCCAAGTCCACGTCCACGTCCACGTCCACTTCCACATCCATGTCCACGTCCACGTCCACGTCCATGTCCACGTCCACATCCACGTCCACGTCTATGTCCATGTCCACGTCCACGTCCACGTCCACGTCCACGTCCACGTCTATGTCTTCGTCCACGTCCACGTCCACGTCCGCGTCCACGTCCACCTCCACGTCTGCGTCCGCGTCCACGTCCACGTCTGTGTCCCCGTCCATGTCCGCGTCTTCGCGTCCACATCCACGTCCACGTCCGCGTCCACGTCGGCGTCCCCGTCCACGTCCGCGTCCACGTCCACGTCCACGTCTTCGTCCGCGTCCACGTCCGCGTCCGCGTCCAGGTCCACGTCCACGTCCACGTGTCACGTCCACGTGTCTACGTCCACGTCCACGTCCAGGTCCAGGTCCACGTGTCACGTCCACGTCCACGTCCACGTCCACGACTACGTCCACGTCCACGTCCACGTCCACGTCCAAGTCCACGTCCACGTCCAAGTCCACGTCCAAGTCCATGTCCACGTCCATGTCCACGTCCACGTCCACGTCCACGTCCACGTCCACGTCCACGTACACGTCCTCGTCCACGTCCACGTCCACGTCCAGGTCCGCGTCCACGTCCGCGTCCACGTCCAGGTCCGCGTCCACGTCCACGTCCACGTCCACGTCCAAGTCCTCCACGTCCAAGTCCTCCACGTCCACGTCCACGTCCACGTCCACATCCACGTCCACGTCCACGTCCACGTACACGTCCACGTCCACGTACACGTCCACGTCCTCGTCCACGTCCAAGTCCACGTCCAAGTTTTCCACGTCCAGGTCCACGTCCACGTCCAGGTCCACGTCCACGTCCATGTCCACGTCCACGTCCACGTCCACGTCCAAATCCACGTCCAAGTCCACGTCCTCGTCCACGTCCACGTCCACGTCCACGTCCACGTCTACGTCCACGTCCACGTCCACCACCACGTCCACCACCACGTCCACGTCCACGTCCACGTCCACGTCCACGTCCACGTCTAAGTCCACGTCCACGTCCACGTCCAAGTCCACGTCCACGTCCACGTCCACGTCCACGTCCACATCCAAGTCCTCCACGTCCAAGTCCATGTCCACGTCCACGTCCAGGTCCAGGTCCAGGTCCAGGTCCACGTCCAGGTCCAGGTCCACGTCCACGTCCACGTCCACGTCCACGACCACGTCCACGTCCACGTACACGTCCACGTCCACGTCCACGTCCAGGTCCACGTCCAGGTCTACGTCCACGTCCACGTCCACGTACACGTCCACGTCCGCGTCCACGGCCACGTCCACGGCCGCGTCCGCGTCCACGGCCACGTCCACGTCCGCGTCCGCGTCCACGGCCACGTCCACGTCCGCATCCGCGTCCACGTCCACATCCGCGTCCGCATCCGCGTCCACGTCCACGTCCGCATCCACGTCCACGGCCGCGTCCACGTCCACGTCCGCGTCCACGTCCACGTCCACGTCCGCGTCTACGTCCACGTCCACGTCCACGTCCGCGTCCACGTCCGCGTCCACGTCCGCGCGTCCACGTCCGTGTCCACGTCCGCGCGTCCACGTCCGCGTCACGTCCACGTCCACGTCCACGTCCACGTCCCCGTCCACGTCCACGTCCACGTCCCCGTCCACGTCCACGTCCACGTCCACGTCCACGTCCACGTCGACATCCACGTCCACGTCCACGTCCACGTCCACGTCCACGTCCACGTCGACGTCCACCGTCCACGTCGACGTCCACGTCCACGTCGACGTCCACGTCCGCGTCCACGTCCACGTCCGCGTCCACGTCCGCGTCCACGTCCGCTTCCGCGTCCACGTCCGCTTCCACATCCAGGTCTACGTCCACGTCCACGTCCACGTCCACGTCTACGTCCACGTCCACGTCCACGTCCACGTCCGCGTCTGCGTCCACGTCCTCGTCCGCGTCCGCGTCCGCGTCCACGTCCGCGTCCACGTCCGCGTCCACGTCCAGGTCCACAACCATGTCCACGTCCATATCCACGGTCCACGTCCACGTCCACGTCCAGGTCCACGACCACCTCCACGTCCACGTCCACGTCCACGTCCAGGTCCACGTTAATGTCCACGTCCACGTCCACTTCTACGTCCATGTCCAAGTCCACGTCCACGTCCACGTCCACTTCCACGTCCATGTCCACGTCCACGTCCACGTCCATGTCCACGTCCACGTCCACGTCCACGTCCACGTCCATGTCCACATCCACGTCTACGTCCACGTCCACGTCCACGACCACGTCCACGTCCACGACCACCTCCACGTCGACGTCCACGTTAACGTCCATGTCCACGTCCACGTCCACGTCCACGTCCATGTCCACGTCCACGTCCACGTCCATGTCCACGTCCACGTCCACGACCACGTCCACGTCCACGACCACCTCCACGTCCACGTCCACGTTAACGTCCATGTCCACCTTAACGTCCATGTCCAAGTCCACAACCACGTCCACGTCCACGTCCATGTCCACGTCCACGTCCACGTCTATGTCCACGTCCTCGTCCACGTCCACTTCCATGTCCATGTCTACGTCCACGTCCACGTCCACGTCCACGTCCACGACCACCTCCACGTCCACGTCCATGTCCACGTCCAGGTCCACGTTAACGTCCATGTCCACATTAACGTCCATGTCCATGTCCACGTCCACGTCCATGTCCACGTCCACGTCCACGACCACGTCCACGTCCACGACCACCTCCACGTCCACGTCCACGTTAACGTCCATGTCCACCTTAACGTCCATGTCCAAGTCCACAACCACGTCCACGTCCACGTCCATGTCCACGTCCACGTCCACGTCTATGTCCACGTCCTCGTCCACGTCCACTTCCATGTCCATGTCTACGTCCACGTCCACGTCCACGTCCACGTCCACGACCACCTCCACGTCCACGTCCATGTCCACGTCCAGGTCCACGTTAACGTCCATGTCCACATTAACGTCCATGTCCATGTCCACGTCCACGTCCACGTCCACGTCCGCGTCCACGTCCGCGTCCACGTCCGCGTCCACGTCCGCGTCCGCGTCCACGTCCAGGGTTTAGACCCTAAACCCTAAACCCTAAACCCTAAACCCTAAACACACGGTGGGTTGAACACACGGTGGGTTGAACACACAGTGGGTTGAACACACGGTGGGTTGAACACACGGTAGGTTGAACACACGGTGGGTTTAACATACGGTGGGTTTAACACACGGTGGGTTTAACACACGGTGGGTTTAACACACGATGGGTTTAACACACGGTGGGTTTAACACACGTTGGGTTGAACACACGGTGGGTTGAACACACGGTGGGTTGAACACACGATGGGTTGAACACATGGTGGGTTGAACACACGGTAGGTTGAACACACGGTGGGTTTAACACACGGTGGGTTTAACACACGGTGGGTTGAACACACGGTGGGTTTAACACACGATGGGTTTAACACACGGTGGATTTAACACACGGTGGGTTTAACACACGGTGGGTTGAACACACGGTGGGTTGAACACACGGTGGGTTGAACACACGGTAGGTTTAACACACGGTGGGTTGAATACACGGTGGGTTGAACACACGGTGGGTTGAACACACGGTGGGTTGAACACACGGTAGGTTTAACACACGGTGGGTTTAACACACGGTGGGTTGAACACACGGAGTGTTGAACACACCGTGTGTTGAACACACGGTGTGTTAAACACACGGTGGGTTGAACACACGGTAGGTTGAACACACGGTGGGTTGAACACACGGTGGGTTGAACACATGGTGGGTTGAACACACAGTGGGTTGAACACACGGTGGGTTGAACACACGGTAGGTTGAACACACGGTGGGTTTAACACACGGTGGGTTTAACACACGGTGGGTTGAACACACGGTGGGTTTAACACACGATGGGTTTAACACACGGTGGGTTTAACACACGGTGGGTTGAACTCACGGTAGGTTGAACACACGGTGGGTTGAACACACGGTGGGTTGAACACACGGTAGGTTTGATACACGGTGGGTTGAACACACTGTGGGTTGAACACACAGTGGGTTGAACACACGGTGGGTTGAACACACAATGGGATGAACACACGGTGGGTTGAACACACGGTAGGTTTAACACACGGTGGGTTGAACACACGGTGGGTTGAACCGCCGGTGGGTTGAAAACACGGTGGGTTGAATACACGGTGTGTTGAACATACGGTAGGTTTAACACACGGTGGGTTGAACACACGGTGGGTTGAACACACGGTGGGTTGAACACACGGTGGGTTGAACACACAGTAGGTTTAACAAACGGTGGGTTCAACACACGGTGGGTTGGACACACGGTGGGTTGAACACACGGTGGGTTGAACACACGGTGGGTTGAACACACGGTAGGTTTAACACACGGTGGGTTGAATACACGGTGGGTTGAACACACGGTGGGTTGAACACACGGTGGGTTGAACACACGGTAGGTTTAACACACGGTGGGTTTAACACACGGTGGGTTGAACACACGGAGTGTTGAACACACCGTGTGTTGAACACACGGTGTGTTAAACACATGGTGGGTTGAACACACGGTAGGTTGAACACACGGTGGGTTGAACACACGGTGGGTTGAACACATGGTGGGTTGAACACACAGTGGGTTGAACACACGGTGGGTTGAACACAAGGTAGGTTGAACACACGGTGGGTTTAACACACGGTGGGTTTAACACACGGTGGGTTGAACACACGGTGGGTTTAACACACGATGGGTTTAACACACGGTGGGTTTAACACACGGTGGGTTGAACTCACGGTGGGTTGAACACACGGTGGGTTGAACACACGGTGGGTTGAACACACGGTAGGTTTGATACACGGTGGGTTGAACACACTGTGGGTTGAACACACAGTGGGTTGAACACACGGTGGGTTGAACACACAATGGGATGAACACACGGTGGGTTGAACACACGGTAGGTTTAACACACGGTGGGTTGAACACACGGTGGGTTGAACCGCCGGTGGGTTGAAAACACGGTGGGTTGAATACACGGTGGGTTGAACATACGGTAGGTTTAACACACGGTGGGTTGAACACACGGTAGGTTTAACACACGGTGGGTTGAACACACGGTGGGTTGAACCGCCGGTGGGTTGAAAACACGGTGGGTTGAATACACGGTGTGTTGAACATACGGTAGGTTTAACACACGGTGGGTTGAACACACGGTGGGTTGAACACACGGTGGGTTGAACACACGGTGGGTTGAACACACGGTAGGTTGAACACACGGTGGGTTTAACACACAATGGGTTTAACACACGGTGGGTTGAACACACGGTGGGTTTAACACACGGTGGTTTGATACACGGTGGGTTGAACACACTGTGGGTTGAACACACAGTGGGTTGAACACACGGTGGGTTGAACACACAATGGGATGAACACACGGTGGGTTGAACACACGGTAGGTTTAACACACGGTGGGTTGAACACACGGTGGGTTGAACCGCCGGTGGGTTGAAAACACGGTGGGTTGAATACACGGTGTGTTGAACATACGGTAGGTTTAACACACGGTGGGTTGAACACACGGTGGGTTGAACACACGGTGGGTTGAACACACGGTGGGTTGAACACACAGTAGGTTTAACAAACAGTGGGTTCAACACACGGTGGGTTGGACACACGGTGGGTTCAACACACGGTGGGTTGAACACACGGTGGGTTGAACACACGGTAGGTTTAACACACGGTGGGTTGAACACACGGTGGGTTGAACACACGGTGGGTTGAACACACGGTGGGTTGAACACACGGTAGGTTTAACACACGGTGGGTTCAACACACGGTGGGTTGGACACACAGTGGGTTGAACACACGGTGGGTTGAACACACGGTGGGTTGAACACACGGTGGGTTGAACACACGGTAGGTTTGACACACGGTGGGTTGAACACACTATGGGTTGAACACACATTAGGTTGAACACACGGTGGGTTGAACACACGATGGGATGAACACACGGTGGGTTGAACACACGGTAGGTTTAACACACGGTGGGTTGAACACACTGTGGGTTGAACCGCCGGTGGGTTGAAAACACGATGGGTTGAATACACGGTGTGTTGAACATACGGTTGGTTTAACACACGGTGGGTTGAACACACGGTGGGTTGAACACACGGTGGGTTGAACACACGGTGGGTTGAACACACGGTAGGTTTAACAAACGGTGGGTTCAACACACGGTGGGTTGGACACACGGTGGGTTCAACACACGGTGGGTTGAACACACGGTGGGTTGAACACACGGTAGGTTTAACACATGGTGGGTTGAACACACGGTGGGTTGAACACACGGTGGGTTGAACACACGGTGGGTTGAACACACAGTAGGTTGAACACACGGTGGGTTGAACACATGGTGGGTTGAACACACGGTGGGATGAACACACGGTGGGTTGAACACACGGTAGGTTTAACACACGGTGGGTTCAACACACGGTGGGTTGGACACACGGTGGGTTGAACACACGGTGGGTTGAACACACGGTGGGTTGAACACACGGTGGGTTGAGCACACGGTAGGTTTGACACACGGTGGGTTGAACACACTGTGGGTTGAACACACACTGGGTTGAACACACGGTCCACGTCCACGTCCACGTCCACGTCCACGTCCAGGTCCAGGTCCAGGTCCACGTCCACGTCCACGTCCAGGTCCAGGTCCACGTCCACGTCCACGTCCACGACCACGTCCACGTCCACGTCCACGTCCACGTCCAAGTCCACGTCCAGGTCCACGTCCACGTCCACGTACACGTCCATGTCCACGTCCACGTTCACGTTCTCGTCCACGTCCACGTCCACGTCCAAGTCCTCCACGTCCGGGTCCACGTCCACGTCCACGTCCCAGGTCCACGTCCACGTCCACGTCCAAGTCCTCCACGTCCACGTCCACGTCCACGTCCACGTCCCCATCCACGTCCACGGCCGCTTCCAAGTCCTCCACGTCCACGTCCACGTCCACGTCCACGTCCCCATCCACGTCCACAGCCGCGGCCACGTCCACGTCCACGTCCACGTCCACGGCCACGTCCACGTCCGCGTCCACCTTCACGTGGACGTGGCCGCGTCCGCGTCCACGTCCACGGCCACGTCCACGTCCGCGTCCACGTCCGCGTCCACGTCCACGGCCACGTCCACGGCCGCGTCCACGTCTACGTCCGCGTCCACGTCCACGTCTACGTCCGCGTCCACGTCCACGTCCGGGTCCACGTCCGCGTCCACGTCCGCGTCCACGTCCGCGTCCACGTCCGCGTCCCCGTCCGCGTCCACGTCCGCGTCCACGTCCGCGTCCACGTCCGCGTCCACGTCCGCGTCCACGTCCACGTCCACGTCCACATCCGCGTCCCTGTCCACGGTCCACGTCCACATCCACGTCCACGTTGACCTAGACGTGGACGCGGACGTTGACGAGGACGTGGACGCGGACGCGGACCTTGACGCGGACGTGGACGCGGACGTGGACGTTGACGCGGACGTTGGACGTGGCCGTGGACGTGGATGCGGACGTTGGAGGTGGACGTGGACGTGGACGTGGACATGGACGTGGACGAGAACGTGGACGTGGACGTGGACGTGGCCGTGGACGTGGACGTGGACGTGGACGTTGACGTGGACATGGATGTGGACGTTGACGTGGACATGGACGTGGACGTGGACGTGGACGTGGACGTTGACGTGGACATGGACGTGGACTTTGACATGGACATGGACGTGGACGTGGACGTGGACATGGACGTGGACGTGGACGTGGACGTGGACATGCACGTGGACGTGGACGTGGACGTGGACGTGGACGTGAACCTGGACGTTGACGTGTACAGGGACGTGGACATGGACGTGGACATGGACGTCGACGTGGACGTGGACGTGGACCTGGACGTGGACGTGGACATGGACGTGGACATGGACATGGACATGGACGTGGACGTGGACGTGGACATGGACGTGGACGTGGACGTGGGACGTGGACGTGGACGTGGACGTGGACGTTGACGTGGACATGGACGTGGACATGGACGTGGACATGGACGTGGACGTGGACGTGGACATGGACGTGGACGTGGACATGGACGTAGACGTGGACGTGGACATGGACGTGGACGTGGACGTGGACATGGTCGTGGACGTTGACGTGGACATGGACGTGGACGTGGACGTGGACATGGACATGGACGTGGACGTGTACATGGACGTGGACGTGGACATGGACGTGGACGTGGACGTGGACGTGGACCTGGACCTGGACGTGGACGTGGACGTGGACGTGGACGTGGACTTGGACGTGGACGTGGACGTGGACGTGGACGTGGACGTGGACATGGAAGTGGACGTGGACGTGGACGTGGACGTGGACGTGGACGTGGACGTGGACGTGGACCTGGACGTGGAGGTGGACGTGGAGGTGGAGGTGGAGGTGGACGTGGACGTGGACGTGGACGTGGACGTGAACGTGGACGTGGACGTTGACGTGGACGTGGACGTGGACGTGGACGTGGACATGGACGTGGACGTGGACGTGGACATGGACGTGGACGTGGACGTGGACGTGGACGTGGACCTGGACGTGGAGGTGGACGTGGAGGTGGAGGTGGAGGTGGACGTGGACGTGGACGTGGACGTGGACGTGAACGTGGACGTGGACGTTGACGTGGACGTGGACGTGGACGTGGACGTGGACATGGACGTGGACGTGGACATGGACATGGACGTGGACGTGGACATGGACATGGTTGTGGACGTGGACGTGGACGTGCACGTGCATGTGCACGTGGACGTGGACGTGAACGTCGACGTGGACATGGACGTGGACGTGGACGTGGACGTGGACATGCACGTGGACGTGGACGTGGACGTGGACGTGGACGTGGACCTGGACGTTGACGTGTACAGGGACGTGGACATGGACATGGACGTGGACGTGGACGTGGACGTGGACCTGGACGTGGACGTGGACATGGACGTGGACATGGACATGGACCTGGACGTGGACGTGGACGTGGACGTGGACCTGGACGTGGACCTGGACGTGGACGTGGACGTTTACGTGGACGTTTACGTGGACGTGGACGTGGACGTGGACGTGGACGTGGACGTGGACGTGGACGTGGACGTGGACGTGGACATGGACGTGGACGTGGACGTGGACGTGGACGTGGACGTGGACGTGGACGTTGACGTGGACGTGGACGTGGACGTGGACGTGGACGTGGACGCGTGGACGTGGACGTGGACGTGGACGTCGACGTGGACGTGGACGTGGACGTGGACGTGGACGTGAACGTGGACGTGGACGTGGACATGGACGTTGACATGGACGTGGACGTGGACGTGGACATGGACATGGACGTGGACGTGGACATGGACATGGACGTGGACGTGGACGTGGACGTTGACGTGGACGTGGACGTGGACGTGGACGTGGACGTGGACATGGACGTTGACGTGGACGAGAACGTGGACGTGGACGTGGACGTGGACATGGACGTGGACATGGACGTGGACGTGGACGTGGACATGGACATGGACGTGGACGTGGACCTGGACGTGGACGTGGACGTGGACGTGGACGTGGACGTGGACATGGACGTGGACGTGGACGTGGACGTGGACATCGATTGTGGCAAACACGATCGTGATGGGCGGTCCATGATCCGAGTAACAATGCTTCACATTTTATACCGGTACGGATTTCGCAGCTTCCCGGGCTCACAAACGCCCTTATATGGGGACGGTTCTTCATGCACCGGGCCCGATTGAAGGCAAAAAGAGCTGGAATCTCATCCCAAGCTATCTGGGATTGTGGCAAACACGATCGTGCTGGGCGGTCCATGATCCGAGTAACATTGCTTCACATATTATACCGGTACGGATTTCGCCGCTTCCCAGGCTCACAAACGCCCTTATATGGGGACGGTTCTTCATGCGGCGGGCCCGTTTGAAGGCAAAAAGAGCTGGAATCTCGACCGAAGGTATCTAGGATTGTGGCAAACACGATCGTGCTGGGCGGTCCATGATCCGAGTAACATTGCTTCACATTTTGTACCGGTACGGATTTCGCATCTTCCCGGGCTCACAAACGCCCTTATATGAGGACGGTTCTTCATGCGGCGGGCCCGTTTGAAGGAAAAAAGAGCTGGAATCTCGTCCCAAGGTATCTAGGATTGTGGCAAACACGATCGTGCTGGGCGGTCCATGATCCGAGTAACATTGCTTCACATTTTGTACCGGTACGGATTTCGCATCTTCCCGGGCTCACAAACGCCCTTATATGAGGACGGTTCTTCATGCGGCGGGCCCGTTTGAAGGAAAAAAGAGCTGGAATCTCGTCCCAAGGTATCTAGGATTGTAGCAAACACGATCGTGCTGGGCGGTCCATGATCCGAGTAACATTGCTTCACATTTTGTACCGGTATGGATTTCGCAGCTTCCCGGGCTCACAAACGCCCTTATATGGGGACGGTTCTTCATGCGGCGGGCCCGTTTGAAGGCAAAAAGAGCTGGAATCTCGTCCCAAGGTATCTAGGATTGTGGCAAACACGATCGTGCTGGGCGGTCCATGATCCGAGTAACATTGCTTCACATTTTATACCGGTACGGATTTCACAGCTTCCCGGGCTCACAAACGCCTTTATATGGGGACGGTTCTTCATGCGGCGGGCCCGTTTGAAGGAAAAAAGAGCTGGAATCTTGTCCCAAGGTATCTAGGATTGTGGCAAACACGATCGTGCTGGGCGGGCCATGATCCGAGTAACATTGCTTCACATTTTGTACCGGTACGGATTTCACAGCTTCCCGGGCTCACAAACGCCCTTATATGGGGACGGTTCTTCATGCGGCGGGCCCGTTTGAAGGCAAAAAGAGCTGGAATCTCGTCCCAAGGTATCTAGGATTGTGGCAAACACGATCGTGCTGGGCGGTCCATGATCCGAGTAACATTGCTTCACATTTTATACCGGTACGGATTTCACAGCTTCCCGGGCTCACAAACGCCCTTATATGGGGACGGTTCTTCATGCGGCGGGCCCGTTTGAAGGCAAAAAGAGCTGGAATCTCGTCCCAAGGTATCTAGGATTGTGGCAAACACGATCGTGCTGGGCGGTCCCTGATCCGAGTAACATTGCTTCACATTTTATACCGGTACGGATTTCACAGCTTCCCGGGCTCACAAACGCCCTTATATGGGGACGGTTCTTCATGCGGCGGGCCCGTTTGAAGGCAAAAAGAGCTGGAATCTCGTCCCAAGGTATCTAGGATTGTGGCAAACACGATCGTGCTGGGCGGTCCATGATCCGAGTAACATTGCTTCACATTTTATACCGGTACGGATTTCACAGCTTCCCGGGCTCACAAACGCCCTTATATGGGGACGGTTCTTCATGCGGCGGGCCCGTTTGAAGGCAAAAAGAGCTGGAATCTCGTCCCAAGGTATCTAGGATTGTGGCAAACACGATCGTGCTGGGCGGTCCCTGATCCGAGTAACATTGCTTCACATTTTATACCGGTACGGATTTTGCATCTTCCCGCGCTCACAAACGCCCTTATATGGGGACAGTTCTTCATGCGGCGGGCCCGTTTGAAGGAGAAAAGAGCTGGAATCTTGTCCCAAGGTATCTAGGATTGTGGCAAACACGATCGTGCTGGGCGGGCCATGATCCGAGTAACATTGCTTCACATTTTGTACCGGTACGGATTTCACAGCTTCCCGGGCTCACAAACGCCCTTATATGGGAACGGTTCTTCATGCGGCGGGCCCGTTTGAAGGCAAAAAGAGCTGGAATCTCGTCCCAAGGTATCTAGGATTGTGGCAAACACGATCGTGCTGGGCGGTCCATGATCCGAGTAACATTGCTTCACATTTTATACCGGTACGGATTTCACAGCTTCCCGGGCTCACAAACGCCCTTATATGGGGACGGTTCTTCATGCGGCGGGCCCGTTTGAAGGCAAAAAGAGCTGGAATCTCGTCCCAAGGTATCTAGGATTGTGGCAAACACGATCGTGCTGGGCGGTCCATGATCCGAGTAACATTGCTTCACATTTTATACCGGTACGGATTTCGCATCTTCCCGGGCTCACAAACGCCCTTATATGGGGACGGTTCTTCATGCGGCGGGCCCGTTTGAAGGCAAAAAGAGCTGGAATCTCGTCCCAAGGTATCTAGGATTGTGGCAAACATGATCGTGCTGGGCGGTCCATGATCCGAGTAACATTGCTTCACATTTTATACCGGTACGGATTTCACAGCTTCCCGGGCTCACAAACGCCTTTATATGGGGACGGTTCTTCATGCGGCGGGCCCGTTTGAAGGAAAAAAGAGCTGGAATCTTGTCCCAAGGTATCTAGGATTGTGGCAAACACGATCGTGCTGGGCGGGCCATGATCGGAGTAACATTGCTTCACATTTTGTACCGGTACGGATTTCACAGCTTCCCGGGCTCACAAACGCCCTTATATGGGGACGGTTCTTCATGCGGCGGGCCCGTTTGAAGGCAAAAAGAGCTGGAATCTCGTCCCAAGGTATCTAGGATTGTGGCAAACACGATCGTGCTGGGCGGTCCATGATCCGAGTAACATTGCTTCACATTTTATACCGGTACGGATTTCACAGCTTCCTGGGCTCACAAACGCCTTTATATGGGGACGGTTCTTCATGCGGCGGGCCCGTTTGAAGGAAAAAAGAGCTGGAATCTTGTCCCAAGGTATCTAGGATTGTGGCAAACACGATCGTGCTGGGCGGGCCATGATCCGAGTAACATTGCTTCACATTTTGTACCGGTACGGATTTCACAGCTTCCCGGGCTCACAAACGCCCTTATATGGGGACGGTTCTTCATGCGGCGGGCCCGTTTGAAGGCAAAAAGAGCTGGAATCTCGTCCCAAGGTATCTAGGATTGTGGCAAACACGATCGTGCTGGGCGGTCCATGATCCGAGTAACATTGCTTCACATTTTATACCGGTACGGATTTCACAGCTTCCCGGGCTCACAAACGCCCTTATATGGGGACGGTTCTTCATGCGGCGGGCCCGTTTGAAGGCAAAAAGAGCTGGAATCTCGTCCCAAGGTATCTAGGATTGTGGCAAACACGATCGTGCTGGGCGGTCCATGATCCGAGTAACATTGCTTCACATTTTATACCGGTACGGATTTCACAGCTTCCCGGGCTCACAAACGCCTTTATATGGGGACGGTTCTTCATGCGGCGGGCCCGTTTGAAGGAAAAAAGAGCTGGAATCTTGTCCCAAGGTATCTAGGATTGTGGCAAACACGATCGTGCTGGGCGGGCCATGATCCGAGTAACATTGCTTCACATTTTGTACCGGTACGGATTTCACAGCTTCCCGGGCTCACAAACGCCCTTATATGGGGACGGTTCTTCATGCGGCGGGCCCGTTTGAAGGCAAAAAGAGCTGGAATCTCGTCCCAAGGTATCTAGGATTGTGGCAAACACGATCGTGCTGGGCGGTCCATGATCCGAGTAACATTGCTTCACATTTTATACCGGTACGGATTTCACAGCTTCCTGGGCTCACAAACGCCTTTATATGGGGACGGTTCTTCATGCGGCGGGCCCGTTTGAAGGAAAAAAGAGCTGGAATCTTGTCCCAAGGTATCTAGGATTGTGGCAAACACGATCGTGCTGGGCGGGCCATGATCCGAGTAACATTGCTTCACATTTTGTACCGGTACGGATTTCACAGCTTCCCGGGCTCACAAACGCCCTTATATGGGGACGGTTCTTCATGCGGCGGGCCCGTTTGAAGGCAAAAAGAGCTGGAATCTCGTCCCAAGGTATCTAGGATTGTGGCAAACACGATCGTGCTGGGCGGTCCATGATCCGAGTAACATTGCTTCACATTTTATACCGGTACGGATTTCACAGCTTCCCGGGCTCACAAACGCCCTTATATGGGGACGGTTCTTCATGCGGCGGGCCCGTTTGAAGGCAAAAAGAGCTGGAATCTCGTCCCAAGGTATCTAGGATTGTGGCAAACACGATCGTGCTGGGCGGTCCATGATCCGAGTAACATTGCTTCACATTTTATACCGGTACGGATTTCGCATCTTCCCGGGCTCACAAACGCCCTTATATGGGGACGGTTCTTCATGCGGCGGGCCCGTTTGAAGGCAAAAAGAGCTGGAATCTCGTCCCAAGGTATCTAGGATTGTGGCAAACATGATCGTGCTGGGCGGTCCATGATCCGAGTAACATTGCTTCACATTTTATACCGGTACGGATTTCACAGCTTCCCGGGCTCACAAACGCCTTTATATGGGGACGGTTCTTCATGCGGCGGGCCCGTTTGAAGGAAAAAAGAGCTGGAATCTTGTCCCAAGGTATCTAGGATTGTGGCAAACACGATCGTGCTGGGCGGTCCATGATCCGAGTAACATTGCTTCACATTTTATACCGGTACGGATTTCACAGCTTCCCGGGCTCACAAACGCCCTTATATGGGGACGGTTCTTCATGCGGCGGGCCCGTTTGAAGGCAAAAAGAGCTGGAATCTCGTCCCAAGGTATCTAGGATTGTGGCAAACACGATCGTGCTGGGCGGTCCATGATCCGAGTAACATTGCTTCACATTTTATACCGGTACGGATTTCACAGCTTCCCGGGCTCACAAACGCCTTTATATGGGGACGGTTCTTCATGCGGCGGGCCCGTTTGAAGGAAAAAAGAGCTGGAATCTTGTCCCAAGGTATCTAGGATTGTGGCAAACACGATCGTGCTGGGCGGGCCATGATCCGAGTAACATTGCTTCACATTTTGTACCGGTACGGATTTCACAGCTTCCCGGGCTCACAAACGCCCTTATATGGGGACGGTTCTTCATGCGGCGGGCCCGTTTGAAGGCAAAAAGAGCTGGAATCTCGTCCCAAGGTATCTAGGATTGTGGCAAACACGATCGTGCTGGGCGGTCCATGATCCGAGTAACATTGCTTCACATTTTATACCGGTACGGATTTCACAGCTTCCCGGGCTCACAAACGCCTTTATATGGGGACGGTTCTTCATGCGGCGGGCCCGTTTGAAGGAAAAAAGAGCTGGAATCTTGTCCCAAGGTATCTAGGATTGTGGCAAACACGATCGTGCTGGGCGGGCCATGATCCGAGTAACATTGCTTCACATTTTGTACCGGTACGGATTTCACAGCTTCCCGGGCTCACAAACGCCCTTATATGGGGACGGTTCTTCATGCGGCGGGCCCGTTTGAAGGCAAAAAGAGCTGGAATCTCGTCCCAAGGTATCTAGGATTGTGGCAAACACGATCGTGCTGGGCGGTCCATGATCCGAGTAACATTGCTTCACATTTTATACCGGTACGGATTTCACAGCTTCCTGGGCTCACAAACGCCTTTATATGGGGACGGTTCTTCATGCGGCGGGCCCGTTTGAAGGAAAAAAGAGCTGGAATCTTGTCCCAAGGTATCTAGGATTGTGGCAAACACGATCGTGCTGGGCGGGCCATGATCCGAGTAACATTGCTTCACATTTTGTACCGGTACGGATTTCACAGCTTCCCGGGCTCACAAACGCCCTTATATGGGGACGGTTCTTCATGCGGCGGGCCCGTTTGAAGGCAAAAAGAGCTGGAATCTCGTCCCAAGGTATCTAGGATTGTGGCAAACACGATCGTGCTGGGCGGTCCATGATCCGAGTAACATTGCTTCACATTTTATACCGGTACGGATTTCACAGCTTCCCGGGCTCACAAACGCCCTTATATGGGGACGGTTCTTCATGCGGCGGGCCCGTTTGAAGGCAAAAAGAGCTGGAATCTCGTCCCAAGGTATCTAGGATTGTGGCAAACACGATCGTGCTGGGCGGTCCATGATCCGAGTAACATTGCTTCACATTTTATACCGGTACGGATTTCACAGCTTCCTGGGCTCACAAACGCCTTTATATGGGGACGGTTCTTCATGCGGCGGGCCCGTTTGAAGGAAAAAAGAGCTGGAATCTTGTCCCAAGGTATCTAGGATTGTGGCAAACACGATCGTGCTGGGCGGGCCATGATCCGAGTAACATTGCTTCACATTTTGTACCGGTACGGATTTCACAGCTTCCCGGGCTCACAAACGCCCTTATATGGGGACGGTTCTTCATGCGGCGGGCCCGTTTGAAGGCAAAAAGAGCTGGAATCTCGTCCCAAGGTATCTAGGATTGTGGCAAACACGATCGTGCTGGGCGGTCCATGATCCGAGTAACATTGCTTCACATTTTATACCGGTACGGATTTCACAGCTTCCCGGGCTCACAAACGCCCTTATATGGGGACGGTTCTTCATGCGGCGGGCCCGTTTGAAGGCAAAAAGAGCTGGAATCTCGTCCCAAGGTATCTAGGATTGTGGCAAACACGATCGTGCTGGGCGGTCCATGATCCGAGTAACATTGCTTCACATTTTATACCGGTACGGATTTCACAGCTTCCCGGGCTCACAAACGCCTTTATATGGGGACGGTTCTTCATGCGGCGGGCCCGTTTGAAGGAAAAAAGAGCTGGAATCTTGTCCCAAGGTATCTAGGATTGTGGCAAACACGATCGTGCTGGGCGGGCCATGATCCGAGTAACATTGCTTCACATTTTGTACCGGTACGGATTTCACAGCTTCCCGGGCTCACAAACGCCCTTATATGGGGACGGTTCTTCATGCGGCGGGCCCGTTTGAAGGCAAAAAGAGCTGGAATCTCGTCCCAAGGTATCTAGGATTGTGGCAAACACGATCGTGCTGGGCGGTCCATGATCCGAGTAACATTGCTTCACATTTTATACCGGTACGGATTTCACAGCTTCCTGGGCTCACAAACGCCTTTATATGGGGACGGTTCTTCATGCGGCGGGCCCGTTTGAAGGAAAAAAGAGCTGGAATCTTGTCCCAAGGTATCTAGGATTGTGGCAAACACGATCGTGCTGGGCGGGCCATGATCCGAGTAACATTGCTTCACATTTTGTACCGGTACGGATTTCACAGCTTCCCGGGCTCACAAACGCCCTTATATGGGGACGGTTCTTCATGCGGCGGGCCCGTTTGAAGGCAAAAAGAGCTGGAATCTCGTCCCAAGGTATCTAGGATTGTGGCAAACACGATCGTGCTGGGCGGTCCATGATCCGAGTAACATTGCTTCACATTTTATACCGGTACGGATTTCACAGCTTCCCGGGCTCACAAACGCCCTTATATGGGGACGGTTCTTCATGCGGCGGGCCCGTTTGAAGGCAAAAAGAGCTGGAATCTCGTCCCAAGGTATCTAGGATTGTGGCAAACACGATCGTGCTGGGCGGTCCATGATCCGAGTAACATTGCTTCACATTTTATACCGGTACGGATTTCGCATCTTCCCGGGCTCACAAACGCCCTTATATGGGGACGGTTCTTCATGCGGCGGGCCCGTTTGAAGGCAAAAAGAGCTGGAATCTCGTCCCAAGGTATCTAGGATTGTGGCAAACATGATCGTGCTGGGCGGTCCATGATCCGAGTAACATTGCTTCACATTTTATACCGGTACGGATTTCACAGCTTCCCGGGCTCACAAACGCCCTTTATATGGGGACGGTTCTTCATGCGGCGGGCCCGTTTGAAGGAAAAAAGAGCTGGAATCTTGTCCCAAGGTATCTAGGATTGTGGCAAACACGATCGTGCTGGGCGGGCCATGATCCGAGTAACATTGCTCCACATTTTGTACCGGTACGGATTTCACAGCTTCCCGGGCTCACAAACGCCCTTATATGGGGACGGTTCTTCATGCGGCGGGCCCGTTTGAAGGCAAAAAGAGCTGGAATCTCGTCCCAAGGTATCTAGGATTGTGGCAAACACGATCGTGCTGGGCGGTCCATGATCCGAGTAACATTGCTTCACATTTTATACCGGTACGGATTTCACAGCTTCCTGGGCTCACAAACGCCTTTATATGGGGACGGTTCTTCATGCGGCGGGCCCGTTTGAAGGAATAAAGAGCTGGAATCTTGTCCCAAGGTATCTAGGATTGTGGCAAACACGATCGTGCTGGGCGGGCCATGATCCGAGTAACATTGCTTCACATTTTGTACCGGTACGGATTTCACAGCTTCCCGGGCTCACAAACGCCCTTATATGGGGACGGTTCTTCATGCGGCGGGCCCGTTTGAAGGCAAAAAGAGCTGGAATCTCGTCCCAAGGTATCTAGGATTGTGGCAAACACGATCGTGCTGGGCGGTCCATGATCCGAGTAACATTGCTTCACATTTTATACCGGTACGGATTTCACAGCTTCCCGGGCTCACAAACGCCCTTATATGGGGACGGTTCTTCATGCGGCGGGCTCGTTTGAAGGCAAAAAGAGCTGGAATCTCGTCCCAAGGTATCTAGGATTGTGGCAAACACGATCGTGCTGGGCGGTCCATGATCCGAGTAACATTGCTTCACATTTTATACCGGTACGGATTTCACAGCTTCCCGGGCTCACAAACGCCCTTATATGGGGACGGTTCTTCATGCGGCGGGCCCGTTTGAAGGCAAAAAGAGCTGGAATCTCGTCCCAAGGTATCTAGGATTGTGGCAAACACGATCGTGCTGGGCGGTCCATGATCCGAGTAACATTGCTTCACATTTTATACCGGTACGGATTTCGCATCTTCCCGGGCTCACAAACGCCCTTATATGGGGACGGTTCTTCATGCGGCGGGCCCGTTTGAAGGCAAAAAGAGCTGGAATCTCGTCCCAAGGTATCTAGGATTGTGGCAAACATGATCGTGCTGGGCGGTCCATGATCCGAGTAACATTGCTTCACATTTTATACCGGTACGGATTTCACAGCTTCCCGGGCTCACAAACGCCCTTTATATGGGGACGGTTCTTCATGCGGCGGGCCCGTTTGAAGGAAAAAAGAGCTGGAATCTCTGTCCCAAGGTATCTAGGATTGTGGCAAACACGATCGTGCTGGGCGGGCCATGATCCGAGTAACATTGCTTCACATTTTGTACCGGTACGGATTTCACAGCTTCCCGGGCTCACAAACGCCCTTATATGGGGACGGTTCTTCATGCGGCGGGCCCGTTTGAAGGCAAAAAGAGCTGGAATCTCGTCCCAAGGTATCTAGGATTGTGGCAAACACGATCGTGCTGGGCGGTCCATGATCCGAGTAACATTGCTTCACATTTTATACCGGTACGGATTTCACAGCTTCCTGGGCTCACAAACGCCCTTTATATGGGGACGGTTCTTCATGCGGCGGGCCCGTTTGAAGGAATAAAGAGCTGGAATCTTGTCCCAAGGTATCTAGGATTGTGGCAAACACGATCGTGCTGGGCGGGCCATGATCCGAGTAACATTGCTTCACATTTTGTACCGGTACGGATTTCACAGCTTCCCGGGCTCACAAACGCCCTTATATGGGGACGGTTCTTCATGCGGCGGGCCCGTTTGAAGGCAAAAAGAGCTGGAATCTCGTCCCAAGGTATCTAGGATTGTGGCAAACACGATCGTGCTGGGCGGTCCATGATCCGAGTAACATTGCTTCACATTTTATACCGGTACGGATTTCACAGCTTCCCGGGCTCACAAACGCCCTTATATGGGGACGGTTCTTCATGCGGCGGGCTCGTTTGAAGGCAAAAAGAGCTGGAATCTCGTCCCAAGGTATCTAGGATTGTGGCAAACACGATCGTGCTGGGCGGTCCCTGATCCGAGTAACATTGCTTCACATTTTATACCGGTACGGATTTTGCATCTTCCCGCGCTCACAAACGCCCTTATATGGGGACAGTTCTTCATGCGGCGGGCCCGTTTGAAGGAGAAAAGAGCTGGAATCTTGTCCCAAGGTATCTAGGATTGTGGCAAACACGATCGTGCTGGGCGGGCCATGATCCGAGTAACATTGCTTCACATTTTGTACCGGTACGGATTTCACAGCTTCCCGGGCTCACAAACGCCCTTATATGGGGACGGTTCTTCATGCGGCGGGCCCGTTTGAAGGCAAAAAGAGCTGGAATCTCGTCCCATGGTATCTAGGATTGTGGCAAACACGATCGTGCTGGGCGGGCCATGATCCGAGTAACATTGCTTCACATTTTGTACCGGTACGGATTTCACAGCTTCCCGGGCTCACAAACGCCCTTATATGGGGACGGTTCTTCATGCGGCGGGCCCGTTTGAAGGCAAAAAGAGCTGGAATCTCGTCCCAATGGTATCTAGGATTGTGGCAAACACGATCGTGCTGGGCGGTCCATGATCCGAGTAACATTGCTTCACATTTTATACCGGTACGGATTTCGCATCTTCCCGGGCTCACAAACGCCCTTATATGGGGACGGTTCTTCATGCGGCGGGCCCGTTTGAAGGCAAAAAGAGCTGGAATCTCGTCCCAAGGTATCTAGGATTGTGGCAAACATGATCGTGCTGGGCGGTCCATGATCCGAGTAACATTGCTTCACATTTTATACCGGTACGGATTTCACAGCTTCCCGGGCTCACAAACGCCCTTATATGGGGACGGTTCTTCATGCGGCGGGCCCGTTTGAAGGAAAAAAGAGCTGGAATCTCGTCCCAAGGTATCTAGGATTGTGGCAAACACGATCGTGCTGGGCGGGCCATGATCCGAGTAACATTGCTTCACATTTTGTACCGGTACGGATTTCACAGCTTCCCGGGCTCACAAACGCCCTTATATGGGGACGGTTCTTCATGCGGCGGGCCCGTTTGAAGGCAAAAAGAGCTGGAATCTCGTCCCAAGGTATCTAGGATTGTGGCAAACACGATCGTGCTGGGCGGTCCATGATCCGAGTAACATTGCTTCACATTTTGTACCGGTACGGATTTCACAGCTTCCCGGGCTCACAAACGCCCTTATATGGGGACGGTTCTTCATGCGGCGGGCCCGTTTGAAGGCAAAAAGAGCTGGAATCTCGTCCCAAGGTATCTAGGATTGTGGCAAACACTGATCGTGCTGGGCGGTCCATGATCCGAGTAACATTGCTTCACATTTTATACCGGTACGGATTTCACAGCTTCCCGGGCTCACAAACGCCCTTATATGGGGACGGTTCTTCATGCGGCGGGCCCGTTTGAAGGAAAAAAGAGCTGGAATCTCGTCCCAAGGTATCTAGGATTGTGGCAAACACGATCGTGCTGGGCGGTCCATGATCCGAGTAACATTGCTTCACATTTTATACCGGTACGGATTTCGCATCTTCCCGGGCTCACAAACGCCCTTATATGGGGACGGTTCTTCATGCGGCGGGCCCGTTTGAAGGCAAAAAAGAGCTGGAATCTCGTCCCAAGGTATCTAGGATTGTGGCAAACATGATCGTGCTGGGCGGTCCATGATCCGAGTAACATTGCTTCACATTTTATACCGGTACGGATTTCACAGCTTCCCGGGCTCACAAACGCCCCTATATGGGGACGGTTCTTCATGCGGCGGGCCCGTTTGAAGGCAAAAAGAGCTGGAATCTCGTCCCAAGGTATCTAGGATTGTGGCAAACACGATCGTGCTGGGCGGTCCATGATCCGAGTAACATTGCTTCACATTTTATACCGGTACGGATTTCGCATATTCCCGGGCTCACAAACGCCCTTATATGGGGACAGTTCTTCATGCGGCGGGCCCGTTTGAAGGAAAAAAGAGCTGGAATCTCGTCCCAAGGTATCTAGGATTGTGGCAAACACGATCGTGCTGGGCGGTCCATGATCCGAGTAACATTGCTTCACATTTTATACCGGTACGGATTTCACAGCTTCCCGGGCTCACAAACGCCCTTATATGGGGACGGTTCTTCATGCGGCGGGCCCGTTTGAAGGCAAAAAGAGCTGGAATCTCGTCCCAAGGTATCTAGGATTGTGGCAAACATGATCGTGCTGGGCGGTCCATGATCCGAGTAACATTGCTTCACATTTTATACCAGGTACGGATTTCACAGCTTCCCGGGCTCACAAACGCCCTTATATGGGGACGGTTCTTCATGCGGCGGGCCCGTTTGAAGGCAAAAAGAGCTGGAATCTCGTCCCAAGGTATCTAGGATTGTGGCAAACACGATCGTGCTGGGCGGTCCATGATCCGAGTAACATTGCTTCACATTTTATACCGGTACGGATTTCGCATCTTCCCGGGCTCACAAACGCCCTTATATGGGGACGGTTCTTCATGCGGCGGGCCCGTTTGAAGGCAAAAAGAGCTGGAATCTCGTCCCAAGGTATCTAGGATTGTGGCAAACACGATCGTGCTGGGCGGTCCATGATCCGAGTAACATTGCTTCACATTTTATACCGGTACGGATTTCACAGCTTCCCGGGCTCACAAACGCCCTTATATGGGGACGGTTCTTCATGCGGCGGGCCCGTTTGAAGGCAAAAAGAGCTGGAATCTCGTCCCAAGGTATCTAGGATTGTGGCAAACACGATCGTGCTGGGCGGTCCATGATCCGAGTAACATTGCTTCACATTTTATACCGGTACGGATTTCACAGCTTCCCGGGCTCACAAACGCCCTTATATGGGGACGGTTCTTCATGCGGCGGGCCCGTTTGAAGGCAAAAAGAGCTGGAATCTCGTCCCAAGGTATCTAGGATTGTGGCAAACACGATCGTGCTGGGCGGTCCATGATCCGAGTAACATTGCTTCACATTTTATACCGGTACGGATTTCGCATCTTCCCGGGCTCACAAACGCCCTTATATGGGGACGGTTCTTCATGCGGCGGGCCCGTTTGAAGGCAAAAAGAGCTGGAATCTCGTCCCAAGGTATCTAGGATTGTGGCAAACACGATCGTGCTGGGCGGTCCATGATCCGAGTAACATTGCTTCACATTTTATACCGGTACGGATTTCACAGCTTCCCGGGCTCACAAACGCCCCTTATATGGGGACGGTTCTTCATGCGGCGGGCCCGTTTGAAGGCAAAAAGAGCTGGAATCTCGTCCCAAGGTATCTAGGATTGTGGCAAACACGATCGTGCTGGGCGGTCCATGATCCGAGTAACATTGCTTCACATTTTATACCGGTACGGATTTCGCATCTTCCCGGGCTCACAAACGCCCTTATATGGGGACAGTTCTTCATGCGGCGGGCCCGTTTGAAGGAAAAAAGAGCTGGAATCTCGTCCCAAGGTATCTAGGATTGTGGCAAACACGATCGTGCTGGGCGGTCCATGATCCGAGTAACATTGCTTCACATTTTATACCGGTACGGATTTCACAGCTTCCCGGGCTCACAAACGCCCTTATATGGGGACGGTTCTTCATGCGGCGGGCCCGTTTGAAGGCAAAAAGAGCTGGAATCTCGTCCCAAGGTATCTAGGATTGTGGCAAACACTGATCGTGCTGGGCGGTCCATGATCCGAGTAACATTGCTTCACATTTTATACCGGTACGGATTTCACAGCTTCCCGGGCTCACAAACGCCCTTATATGGGGACGGTTCTTCATGCGGCGGGCCCGTTTGAAGGCAAAAAGAGCTGGAATCTCGTCCCAAGGTATCTAGGATTGTGGCAAACACGATCGTGCTGGGCGGTCCATGATCCGAGTAACATTGCTTCACATTTTATACCGGTACGGATTTCGCATCTTCCCGGGCTCACAAACGCCCTTATATGGGGACGGTTCTTCATGCGGCGGGCCCGTTTGAAGGCAAAAAAGAGCTGGAATCTCGTCCCAAGGTATCTAGGATTGTGGCAAACACGATCGTGCTGGGCGGTCCATGATCCGAGTAACATTGCTTCACATTTTATACCGGTACGGATTTCACAGCTTCCCGGGCTCACAAACGCCCTTATATGGGGACGGTTCTTCATGCGGCGGGCCCGTTTGAAGGCAAAAAGAGCTGGAATCTCGTCCCAAGGTATCTAGGATTGTGGCAAACACGATCGTGCTGGGCGGTCCATGATCCGAGTAACATTGCTTCACATTTTATACCGGTACGGATTTTGCATCTTCCCGGGCTCACAAACGCCCTTATATGGGGACAGTTCTTCATGCGGCGGGCCCGTTTGAAGGAAAAAAGAGCTGGAATCTCGTCCCAAGGTATCTAGGATTGTGGCAAACACGATCGTGCTGGGCGGGTCCATGATCCGAGTAACATTGCTTCACATTTTATACCGGTACGGATTTCACAGCTTCCCGGGCTCACAAACGCCCTTATATGGGGACGGTTCTTCATGCGGCGGGCCCGTTTGAAGGCAAAAAGAGCTGGAATCTCGTCCCAAGGTATCTAGGATTGTGGCAAACACGATCGTGCTGGGCGGTCCATGATCCGAGTAACATTGCTTCACATTTTATACCGGTACGGATTTCGCATCTTCCCGGGCTCACAAACGCCCTTATATGGGGACGGTTCTTCATGCGGCGGGCCCGTTTGAAGGCAAAAAGAGCTGGAATCTCGTCCCAAGGTATCTAGGATTGTGGCAAACACGATCGTGCTGGGCGGTCCATGATCCGAGTAACATTGCTTCACATTTTATACCGGTACGGATTTCACAGCTTCCCGGGCTCACAAACGCCCTTATATGGGGACGGTTCTTCATGCGGCGGGCCCGTTTGAAGGCAAAAAGAGCTGGAATCTCGTCCCAAGGTATCTAGGATTGTGGCAAACACGATCGTGCTGGGCGGTCCATGATCCGAGTAACATTGCTTCACATTTTATACCGGTACGGATTTCACAGCTTCCCGGGCTCACAAACGCCCTTATATGGGGACGGTTCTTCATGCGGCGGGCCCGTTTGAAGGCAAAAAGAGCTGGAATCTCGTCCCAAGGTATCTAGGATTGTGGCAAACACGATCGTGCTGGGCGGTCCATGATCCGAGTAACATTGCTTCACATTTTATACCGGTACGGATTTCACAGCTTCCCGGGCTCACAAACGCCCTTATATGGGGACGGTTCTTCATGCGGCGGGCCCGTTTGAAGGCAAAAAGAGCTGGAATCTCGTCCCAAGGTATCTAGGATTGTGGCAAACACGATCGTGCTGGGCGGTCCATGATCCGAGTAACATTGCTTCACATTTTATACCGGTACGGATTTCGCATCTTCCCGGGCTCACAAACGCCCTTATATGGGGACGGTTCTTCATGCGGCGGGCCCGTTTGAAGGCAAAAAGAGCTGGAATCTCGTCCCAAGGTATCTAGGATTGTGGCAAACACGATCGTGCTGGGCGGTCCATGATCCGAGTAACATTGCTTCACATTTTATACCGGTACGGATTTCACAGCTTCCCGGGCTCACAAACGCCCTTATATGGGGACGGTTCTTCATGCGGCGGGCCCGTTTGAAGGCAAAAAGAGCTGGAATCTCGTCCCAAGGTATCTAGGATTGTGGCAAACACGATCGTGCTGGGCGGTCCATGATCCGAGTAACATTGCTTCACATTTTATACCGGTACGGATTTCACAGCTTCCCGGGCTCACAAACGCCCTTATATGGGGACGGTTCTTCATGCGGCGGGCCCGTTTGAAGGCAAAAAGAGCTGGAATCTCGTCCCAAGGTATCTAGGATTGTGGCAAACACGATCGTGCTGGGCGGTCCATGATCCGAGTAACATTGCTTCACATTTTATACCGGTACGGATTTCGCATCTTCCCGGGCTCACAAACGCCCTTATATGGGGACGGTTCTTCATGCGGCGGGCCCGTTTGAAGGCAAAAAGAGCTGGAATCTCGTCCCAAGGTATCTAGGATTGTGGCAAACACGATCGTGCTGGGCGGTCCATGATCCGAGTAACATTGCTTCACATTTTATACCGGTACGGATTTCACAGCTTCCCGGGCTCACAAACGCCCTTATATGGGGACGGTTCTTCATGCGGCGGGCCCGTTTGAAGGCAAAAAGAGCTGGAATCTCGTCCCAAGGTATCTAGGATTGTGGCAAACACGATCGTGCTGGGCGGTCCATGATCCGAGTAACATTGCTTCACATTTTATACCGGTACGGATTTCGCATCTTCCCGGGCTCACAAACGCCCTTATATGGGGACGGTTCTTCATGCGGCGGGCCCGTTTGAAGGCAAAAAGAGCTGGAATCTCGTCCCAAGGTATCTAGGATTGTGGCAAACACGATCGTGCTGGGCGGTCCATGATCCGAGTAACATTGCTTCACATTTTATACCGGTACGGATTTCACAGCTTCCCGGGCTCACAAACGCCCTTATATGGGGACGGTTCTTCATGCGGCGGGCCCGTTTGAAGGCAAAAAGAGCTGGAATCTCGTCCCAAGGTATCTAGGATTGTGGCAAACACGATCGTGCTGGGCGGTCCATGATCCGAGTAACATTGCTTCACATTTTATACCGGTACGGATTTCGCATCTTCCCGGGCTCACAAACGCCCTTATATGGGGACGGTTCTTCATGCGGCGGGCCCGTTTGAAGGCAAAAAAGAGCTGGAATCTCGTCCCAAGGTATCTAGGATTGTGGCAAACACGATCGTGCTGGGCGGTCCATGATCCGAGTAACATTGCTTCACATTTTATACCGGTACGGATTTCACAGCTTCCCGGGCTCACAAACGCCCTTATATGGGGACGGTTCTTCATGCGGCGGGCCCGTTTGAAGGCAAAAAGAGCTGGAATCTCGTCCCAAGGTATCTAGGATTGTGGCAAACACGATCGTGCTGGGCGGTCCATGATCCGAGTAACATTGCTTCACATTTTATACCGGTACGGATTTCGCATCTTCCCGGGCTCACAAACGCCCTTATATGGGGACAGTTCTTCATGCGGCGGGCCCGTTTGAAGGCAAAAAGAGCTGGAATCTCGTCCCAAGGTATCTAGGATTGTGGCAAACACGATCGTGCTGGGCGGTCCATGATCCGAGTAACATTGCTTCACATTTTATACCGGTACGGATTTCACAGCTTCCCGGGCTCACAAACGCCCTTATATGGGGACGGTTCTTCATGCGGCGGGCCCGTTTGAAGGCAAAAAGAGCTGGAATCTCGTCCCAAGGTATCTAGGATTGTGGCAAACACGATCGTGCTGGGCGGTCCATGATCCGAGTAACATTGCTTCACATTTTATACCGGTACGGATTTCACAGCTTCCCGGGCTCACAAACGCCCTTATATGGGGACGGTTCTTCATGCGGCGGGCCCGTTTGAAGGCAAAAAGAGCTGGAATCTCGTCCCAAGGTATCTAGGATTGTGGCAAACACGATCGTGCTGGGCGGTCCATGATCCGAGTAACATTGCTTCACATTTTATACCGGTACGGATTTCGCATCTTCCCGGGCTCACAAACGCCCTTATATGGGGACGGTTCTTCATGCGGCGGGCCCGTTTGAAGGCAAAAAGAGCTGGAATCTCGTCCCAAGGTATCTAGGATTGTGGCAAACACGATCGTGCTGGGCGGTCCATGATCCGAGTAACATTGCTTCACATTTTATACCGGTACGGATTTCACAGCTTCCCGGGCTCACAAACGCCCTTATATGGGGACGGTTCTTCATGCGGCGGGCCCGTTTGAAGGCAAAAAGAGCTGGAATCTCGTCCCAAGGTATCTAGGATTGTGGCAAACACGATCGTGCTGGGCGGTCCATGATCCGAGTAACATTGCTTCACATTTTATACCGGTACGGATTTCGCATCTTCCCGGGCTCACAAACGCCCTTATATGGGGACAGTTCTTCATGCGGCGGGCCCGTTTGAAGGCAAAAAGAGCTGGAATCTCGTCCCAAGGTATCTAGGATTGTGGCAAACACGATCGTGCTGGGCGGTCCATGATCCGAGTAACATTGCTTCACATTTTATACCGGTACGGATTTCACAGCTTCCCGGGCTCACAAACGCCCTTATATGGGGACGGTTCTTCATGCGGCGGGCCCGTTTGAAGGCAAAAAGAGCTGGAATCTCGTCCCAAGGTATCTAGGATTGTGGCAAACACGATCGTGCTGGGCGGTCCATGATCCGAGTAACATTGCTTCACATTTTATACCGGTACGGATTTCACAGCTTCCCGGGCTCACAAACGCCCTTATATGGGGACGGTTCTTCATGCGGCGGGCCCGTTTGAAGGCAAAAAGAGCTGGAATCTCGTCCCAAGGTATCTAGGATTGTGGCAAACACGATCGTGCTGGGCGGTCCATGATCCGAGTAACATTGCTTCACATTTTATACCGGTACGGATTTCGCATCTTCCCGGGCTCACAAACGCCCTTATATGGGGACGGTTCTTCATGCGGCGGGCCCGTTTGAAGGCAAAAAGAGCTGGAATCTCGTCCCAAGGTATCTAGGATTGTGGCAAACACGATCGTGCTGGGCGGTCCATGATCCGAGTAACATTGCTTCACATTTTATACCGGTACGGATTTCACAGCTTCCCGGGCTCACAAACGCCCTTATATGGGGACGGTTCTTCATGCGGCGGGCCCGTTTGAAGGCAAAAAGAGCTGGAATCTCGTCCCAAGGTATCTAGGATTGTGGCAAACACGATCGTGCTGGGCGGTCCATGATCCGAGTAACATTGCTTCACATTTTATACCGGTACGGATTTCGCATCTTCCCGGGCTCACAAACGCCCTTATATGGGGACGGTTCTTCATGCGGCGGGCCCGTTTGAAGGCAAAAAGAGCTGGAATCTCGTCCCAAGGTATCTAGGATTGTGGCAAACACGATCGTGCTGGGCGGTCCATGATCCGAGTAACATTGCTTCACATTTTATACCGGTACGGATTTCACAGCTTCCCGGGCTCACAAACGCCCTTATATGGGGACGGTTCTTCATGCGGCGGGCCCGTTTGAAGGCAAAAAGAGCTGGAATCTCGTCCCAAGGTATCTAGGATTGTGGCAAACACGATCGTGCTGGGCGGTCCATGATCCGAGTAACATTGCTTCACATTTTATACCGGTACGGATTTCGCATCTTCCCGGGCTCACAAACGCCCTTATATGGGGACAGTTCTTCATGCGGCGGGCCCGTTTGAAGGCAAAAAGAGCTGGAATCTCGTCCCAAGGTATCTAGGATTGTGGCAAACACGATCGTGCTGGGCGGTCCATGATCCGAGTAACATTGCTTCACATTTTATACCGGTACGGATTTCACAGCTTCCCGGGCTCACAAACGCCCTTATATGGGGACGGTTCTTCATGCGGCGGGCCCGTTTGAAGGCAAAAAGAGCTGGAATCTCGTCCCAAGGTATCTAGGATTGTGGCAAACACGATCGTGCTGGGCGGTCCATGATCCGAGTAACATTGCTTCACATTTTATACCGGTACGGATTTCACAGCTTCCCGGGCTCACAAACGCCCTTATATGGGGACGGTTCTTCATGCGGCGGGCCCGTTTGAAGGCAAAAAGAGCTGGAATCTCGTCCCAAGGTATCTAGGATTGTGGCAAACACGATCGTGCTGGGCGGTCCATGATCCGAGTAACATTGCTTCACATTTTATACCGGTACGGATTTCGCATCTTCCCGGGCTCACAAACGCCCTTATATGGGGACGGTTCTTCATGCGGCGGGCCCGTTTGAAGGCAAAAAGAGCTGGAATCTCGTCCCAAGGTATCTAGGATTGTGGCAAACACGATCGTGCTGGGCGGTCCATGATCCGAGTAACATTGCTTCACATTTTATACCGGTACGGATTTCACAGCTTCCCGGGCTCACAAACGCCCTTATATGGGGACGGTTCTTCATGCGGCGGGCCCGTTTGAAGGCAAAAAGAGCTGGAATCTCGTCCCAAGGTATCTAGGATTGTGGCAAACACGATCGTGCTGGGCGGTCCATGATCCGAGTAACATTGCTTCACATTTTATACCGGTACGGATTTCGCATCTTCCCGGGCTCACAAACGCCCTTATATGGGGACGGTTCTTCATGCGGCGGGCCCGTTTGAAGGCAAAAAGAGCTGGAATCTCGTCCCAAGGTATCTAGGATTGTGGCAAACACGATCGTGCTGGGCGGTCCATGATCCGAGTAACATTGCTTCACATTTTATACCGGTACGGATTTCACAGCTTCCCGGGCTCACAAACGCCCTTATATGGGGACGGTTCTTCATGCGGCGGGCCCGTTTGAAGGCAAAAAGAGCTGGAATCTCGTCCCAAGGTATCTAGGATTGTGGCAAACACGATCGTGCTGGGCGGTCCATGATCCGAGTAACATTGCTTCACATTTTATACCGGTACGGATTTCACAGCTTCCCGGGCTCACAAACGCCCTTATATGGGGACGGTTCTTCATGCGGCGGGCCCGTTTGAAGGCAAAAAGAGCTGGAATCTCGTCCCAAGGTATCTAGGATTGTGGCAAACACGATCGTGCTGGGCGGTCCATGATCCGAGTAACATTGCTTCACATTTTATACCGGTACGGATTTCGCATCTTCCCGGGCTCACAAACGCCCTTATATGGGGACGGTTCTTCATGCGGCGGGCCCGTTTGAAGGCAAAAAGAGCTGGAATCTCGTCCCAAGGTATCTAGGATTGTGGCAAACACGATCGTGCTGGGCGGTCCATGATCCGAGTAACATTGCTTCACATTTTATACCGGTACGGATTTCACAGCTTCCCGGGCTCACAAACGCCCTTATATGGGGACGGTTCTTCATGCGGCGGGCCCGTTTGAAGGCAAAAAGAGCTGGAATCTCGTCCCAAGGTATCTAGGATTGTGGCAAACACGATCGTGCTGGGCGGTCCATGATCCGAGTAACATTGCTTCACATTTTATACCGGTACGGATTTCGCATCTTCCCGGGCTCACAAACGCCCTTATATGGGGACGGTTCTTCATGCGGCGGGCCCGTTTGAAGGCAAAAAGAGCTGGAATCTCGTCCCAAGGTATCTAGGATTGTGGCAAACACGATCGTGCTGGGCGGTCCATGATCCGAGTAACATTGCTTCACATTTTATACCGGTACGGATTTCACAGCTTCCCGGGCTCACAAACGCCCTTATATGGGGACGGTTCTTCATGCGGCGGGCCCGTTTGAAGGCAAAAAGAGCTGGAATCTCGTCCCAAGGTATCTAGGATTGTGGCAAACACGATCGTGCTGGGCGGTCCATGATCCGAGTAACATTGCTTCACATTTTATACCGGTACGGATTTCGCATCTTCCCGGGCTCACAAACGCCCTTATATGGGGACGGTTCTTCATGCGGCGGGCCCGTTTGAAGGCAAAAAGAGCTGGAATCTCGTCCCAAGGTATCTAGGATTGTGGCAAACACGATCGTGCTGGGCGGTCCATGATCCGAGTAACATTGCTTCACATTTTATACCGGTACGGATTTCACAGCTTCCCGGGCTCACAAACGCCCTTATATGGGGACGGTTCTTCATGCGGCGGGCCCGTTTGAAGGCAAAAAGAGCTGGAATCTCGTCCCAAGGTATCTAGGATTGTGGCAAACACGATCGTGCTGGGCGGTCCATGATCCGAGTAACATTGCTTCACATTTTATACCGGTACGGATTTCGCATCTTCCCGGGCTCACAAACGCCCTTATATGGGGACAGGTTCTTCATGCGGCGGGCCCGTTTGAAGGCAAAAAGAGCTGGAATCTCGTCCCAAGGTATCTAGGATTGTGGCAAACACGATCGTGCTGGGCGGTCCATGATCCGAGTAACATTGCTTCACATTTTATACCGGTACGGATTTCACAGCTTCCCGGGCTCACAAACGCCCTTATATGGGGACGGTTCTTCATGCGGCGGGCCCGTTTGAAGGCAAAAAGAGCTGGAATCTCGTCCCAAGGTATCTAGGATTGTGGCAAACACGATCGTGCTGGGCGGTCCATGATCCGAGTAACATTGCTTCACATTTTATACCGGTACGGATTTCACAGCTTCCCGGGCTCACAAACGCCCTTATATGGGGACGGTTCTTCATGCGGCGGGCCCGTTTGAAGGCAAAAAGAGCTGGAATCTCGTCCCAAGGTATCTAGGATTGTGGCAAACACGATCGTGCTGGGCGGTCCATGATCCGAGTAACATTGCTTCACATTTTATACCGGTACGGATTTCGCATCTTCCCGGGCTCACAAACGCCCTTATATGGGGACGGTTCTTCATGCGGCGGGCCCGTTTGAAGGCAAAAAGAGCTGGAATCTCGTCCCAAGGTATCTAGGATTGTGGCAAACACGATCGTGCTGGGCGGTCCATGATCCGAGTAACATTGCTTCACATTTTATACCGGTACGGATTTCACAGCTTCCCGGGCTCACAAACGCCCTTATATGGGGACGGTTCTTCATGCGGCGGGCCCGTTTGAAGGCAAAAAGAGCTGGAATCTCGTCCCAAGGTATCTAGGATTGTGGCAAACACGATCGTGCTGGGCGGTCCATGATCCGAGTAACATTGCTTCACATTTTATACCGGTACGGATTTCGCATCTTCCCGGGCTCACAAACGCCCTTATATGGGGACGGTTCTTCATGCGGCGGGCCCGTTTGAAGGCAAAAAGAGCTGGAATCTCGTCCCAAGGTATCTAGGATTGTGGCAAACACGATCGTGCTGGGCGGTCCATGATCCGAGTAACATTGCTTCACATTTTATACCGGTACGGATTTCGCATCTTCCCGGGCTCACAAACGCCCTTATATGGGGACGGTTCTTCATGCGGCGGGCCCGTTTGAAGGCAAAAAGAGCTGGAATCTCGTCCCAAGGTATCTAGGATTGTGGCAAACACGATCGTGCTGGGCGGTCCATGATCCGAGTAACATTGCTTCACATTTTATACCGGTACGGATTTCACAGCTTCCCGGGCTCACAAACGCCCTTATATGGGGACGGTTCTTCATGCGGCGGGCCCGTTTGAAGGCAAAAAGAGCTGGAATCTCGTCCCAAGGTATCTAGGATTGTGGCAAACACGATCGTGCTGGGCGGTCCATGATCCGAGTAACATTGCTTCACATTTTATACCGGTACGGATTTCACAGCTTCCCGGGCTCACAAACGCCCTTATATGGGGACGGTTCTTCATGCGGCGGGCCCGTTTGAAGGCAAAAAGAGCTGGAATCTCGTCCCAAGGTATCTAGGATTGTGGCAAACACGATCGTGCTGGGCGGTCCATGATCCGAGTAACATTGCTTCACATTTTATACCGGTACGGATTTCGCATCTTCCCGGGCTCACAAACGCCCTTATATGGGGACAGTTCTTCATGCGGCGGGCCCGTTTGAAGGCAAAAAGAGCTGGAATCTCGTCCCAAGGTATCTAGGATTGTGGCAAACACGATCGTGCTGGGCGGTCCATGATCCGAGTAACATTGCTTCACATTTTATACCGGTACGGATTTCACAGCTTCCCGGGCTCACAAACGCCCTTATATGGGGACGGTTCTTCATGCGGCGGGCCCGTTTGAAGGCAAAAAGAGCTGGAATCTCGTCCCAAGGTATCTAGGATTGTGGCAAACACGATCGTGCTGGGCGGTCCATGATCCGAGTAACATTGCTTCACATTTTATACCGGTACGGATTTCGCATCTTCCCGGGCTCACAAACGCCCTTATATGGGGACAGTTCTTCATGCGGCGGGCCCGTTTGAAGGCAAAAAGAGCTGGAATCTCGTCCCAAGGTATCTAGGATTGTGGCAAACACGATCGTGCTGGGCGGTCCATGATCCGAGTAACATTGCTTCACATTTTATACCGGTACGGATTTCACAGCTTCCCGGGCTCACAAACGCCCTTATATGGGGACGGTTCTTCATGCGGCGGGCCCGTTTGAAGGCAAAAAGAGCTGGAATCTCGTCCCAAGGTATCTAGGATTGTGGCAAACACGATCGTGCTGGGCGGTCCATGATCCGAGTAACATTGCTTCACATTTTATACCGGTACGGATTTCACAGCTTCCCGGGCTCACAAACGCCCTTATATGGGGACGGTTCTTCATGCGGCGGGCCCGTTTGAAGGCAAAAAGAGCTGGAATCTCGTCCCAAGGTATCTAGGATTGTGGCAAACACGATCGTGCTGGGCGGTCCATGATCCGAGTAACATTGCTTCACATTTTATACCGGTACGGATTTCACAGCTTCCCGGGCTCACAAACGCCCTTATATGGGGACGGTTCTTCATGCGGCGGGCCCGTTTGAAGGCAAAAAGAGCTGGAATCTCGTCCCAAGGTATCTAGGATTGTGGCAAACACGATCGTGCTGGGCGGTCCATGATCCGAGTAACATTGCTTCACATTTTATACCGGTACGGATTTCACAGCTTCCCGGGCTCACAAACGCCCTTATATGGGGACGGTTCTTCATGCGGCGGGCCCGTTTGAAGGCAAAAAGAGCTGGAATCTCGTCCCAAGGTATCTAGGATTGTGGCAAACACGATCGTGCTGGGCGGTCCATGATCCGAGTAACATTGCTTCACATTTTATACCGGTACGGATTTCGCATCTTCCCGGGCTCACAAACGCCCTTATATGGGGACGGTTCTTCATGCGGCGGGCCCGTTTGAAGGCAAAAAGAGCTGGAATCTCGTCCCAAGGTATCTAGGATTGTGGCAAACACGATCGTGCTGGGCGGTCCATGATCCGAGTAACATTGCTTCACATTTTATACCGGTACGGATTTCACAGCTTCCCGGGCTCACAAACGCCCTTATATGGGGACGGTTCTTCATGCGGCGGGCCCGTTTGAAGGCAAAAAGAGCTGGAATCTCGTCCCAAGGTATCTAGGATTGTGGCAAACACGATCGTGCTGGGCGGTCCATGATCCGAGTAACATTGCTTCACATTTTATACCGGTACGGATTTCACAGCTTCCCGGGCTCACAAACGCCCTTATATGGGGACGGTTCTTCATGCGGCGGGCCCGTTTGAAGGCAAAAAGAGCTGGAATCTCGTCCCAAGGTATCTAGGATTGTGGCAAACACGATCGTGCTGGGCGGTCCATGATCCGAGTAACATTGCTTCACATTTTATACCGGTACGGATTTCGCATCTTCCCGGGCTCACAAACGCCCTTATATGGGGACAGGTTCTTCATGCGGCGGGCCCGTTTGAAGGCAAAAAGAGCTGGAATCTCGTCCCAAGGTATCTAGGATTGTGGCAAACACGATCGTGCTGGGCGGTCCATGATCCGAGTAACATTGCTTCACATTTTATACCGGTACGGATTTCACAGCTTCCCGGGCTCACAAACGCCCTTATATGGGGACAGGTTCTTCATGCGGCGGGCCCGTTTGAAGGCAAAAAGAGCTGGAATCTCGTCCCAAGGTATCTAGGATTGTGGCAAACACGATCGTGCTGGGCGGTCCATGATCCGAGTAACATTGCTTCACATTTTATACCGGTACGGATTTCGCATCTTCCCGGGCTCACAAACGCCCTTATATGGGGACAGGTTCTTCATGCGGCGGGCCCGTTTGAAGGCAAAAAGAGCTGGAATCTCGTCCCAAGGTATCTAGGATTGTGGCAAACACGATCGTGCTGGGCGGTCCATGATCCGAGTAACATTGCTTCACATTTTATACCGGTACGGATTTCACAGCTTCCCGGGCTCACAAACGCCCTTATATGGGGACGGTTCTTCATGCGGCGGGCCCGTTTGAAGGCAAAAAGAGCTGGAATCTCGTCCCAAGGTATCTAGGATTGTGGCAAACACGATCGTGCTGGGCGGTCCATGATCCGAGTAACATTGCTTCACATTTTATACCGGTACGGATTTCGCATCTTCCCGTTTGAAGGCAAAAAGAGCTGGAATCTCGTCCCAAGGTATCTAGGATTGTGGCAAACACGATCGTGCTGGGCGGTCCATGATCCGAGTAACATTGCTTCACATTTTATACCGGTACGGATTTCACAGCTTCCCGGGCTCACAAACGCCCTTATATGGGGACGGTTCTTCATGCGGCGGGCCCGTTTGAAGGCAAAAAGAGCTGGAATCTCGTCCCAAGGTATCTAGGATTGTGGCAAACACGATCGTGCTGGGCGGTCCATGATCCGAGTAACATTGCTTCACATTTTATACCGGTACGGATTTCACAGCTTCCCGGGCTCACAAACGCCCTTATATGGGGACGGTTCTTCATGCGGCGGGCCCGTTTGAAGGCAAAAAGAGCTGGAATCTCGTCCCAAGGTATCTAGGATTGTGGCAAACACGATCGTGCTGGGCGGTCCATGATCCGAGTAACATTGCTTCACATTTTATACCGGTACGGATTTCACAGCTTCCCGGGCTCACAAACGCCCTTATATGGGGACGGTTCTTCATGCGGCGGGCCCGTTTGAAGGCAAAAAGAGCTGGAATCTCGTCCCAAGGTATCTAGGATTGTGGCAAACACGATCGTGCTGGGCGGTCCATGATCCGAGTAACATTGCTTCACATTTTATACCGGTACGGATTTCACAGCTTCCCGGGCTCACAAACGCCCTTATATGGGGACGGTTCTTCATGCGGCGGGCCCGTTTGAAGGCAAAAAGAGCTGGAATCTCGTCCCAAGGTATCTAGGATTGTGGCAAACACGATCGTGCTGGGCGGTCCATGATCCGAGTAACATTGCTTCACATTTTATACCGGTACGGATTTCGCATCTTCCCGGGCTCACAAACGCCCTTATATGGGGACAGGTTCTTCATGCGGCGGGCCCGTTTGAAGGCAAAAAGAGCTGGAATCTCGTCCCAAGGTATCTAGGATTGTGGCAAACACGATCGTGCTGGGCGGTCCATGATCCGAGTAACATTGCTTCACATTTTATACCGGTACGGATTTCACAGCTTCCCGGGCTCACAAACGCCCTTATATGGGGACGGTTCTTCATGCGGCGGGCCCGTTTGAAGGCAAAAAGAGCTGGAATCTCGTCCCAAGGTATCTAGGATTGTGGCAAACACGATCGTGCTGGGCGGTCCATGATCCGAGTAACATTGCTTCACATTTTATACCGGTACGGATTTCACAGCTTCCCGGGCTCACAAACGCCCTTATATGGGGACGGTTCTTCATGCGGCGGGCCCGTTTGAAGGCAAAAAGAGCTGGAATCTCGTCCCAAGGTATCTAGGATTGTGGCAAACACGATCGTGCTGGGCGGTCCATGATCCGAGTAACATTGCTTCACATTTTATACCGGTACGGATTTCGCATCTTCCCGGGCTCACAAACGCCCTTATATGGGGACGGTTCTTCATGCGGCGGGCCCGTTTGAAGGCAAAAAGAGCTGGAATCTCGTCCCAAGGTATCTAGGATTGTGGCAAACACGATCGTGCTGGGCGGTCCATGATCCGAGTAACATTGCTTCACATTTTATACCGGTACGGATTTCACAGCTTCCCGGGCTCACAAACGCCCTTATATGGGGACGGTTCTTCATGCGGCGGGCCCGTTTGAAGGCAAAAAGAGCTGGAATCTCGTCCCAAGGTATCTAGGATTGTGGCAAACACGATCGTGCTGGGCGGTCCATGATCCGAGTAACATTGCTTCACATTTTATACCGGTACGGATTTCGCATCTTCCCGGGCTCACAAACGCCCTTATATGGGGACAGGTTCTTCATGCGGCGGGCCCGTTTGAAGGCAAAAAGAGCTGGAATCTCGTCCCAAGGTATCTAGGATTGTGGCAAACACGATCGTGCTGGGCGGTCCATGATCCGAGTAACATTGCTTCACATTTTATACCGGTACGGATTTCACAGCTTCCCGGGCTCACAAACGCCCTTATATGGGGACGGTTCTTCATGCGGCGGGCCCGTTTGAAGGCAAAAAGAGCTGGAATCTCGTCCCAAGGTATCTAGGATTGTGGCAAACACGATCGTGCTGGGCGGTCCATGATCCGAGTAACATTGCTTCACATTTTATACCGGTACGGATTTCACAGCTTCCCGGGCTCACAAACGCCCTTATATGGGGACGGTTCTTCATGCGGCGGGCCCGTTTGAAGGCAAAAAGAGCTGGAATCTCGTCCCAAGGTATCTAGGATTGTGGCAAACACGATCGTGCTGGGCGGTCCATGATCCGAGTAACATTGCTTCACATTTTATACCGGTACGGATTTCACAGCTTCCCGGGCTCACAAACGCCCTTATATGGGGACGGTTCTTCATGCGGCGGGCCCGTTTGAAGGCAAAAAGAGCTGGAATCTCGTCCCAAGGTATCTAGGATTGTGGCAAACACGATCGTGCTGGGCGGTCCATGATCCGAGTAACATTGCTTCACATTTTATACCGGTACGGATTTCACAGCTTCCCGGGCTCACAAACGCCCTTATATGGGGACGGTTCTTCATGCGGCGGGCCCGTTTGAAGGCAAAAAGAGCTGGAATCTCGTCCCAAGGTATCTAGGATTGTGGCAAACACGATCGTGCTGGGCGGTCCATGATCCGAGTAACATTGCTTCACATTTTATACCGGTACGGATTTCGCATCTTCCCGGGCTCACAAACGCCCTTATATGGGGACGGTTCTTCATGCGGCGGGCCCGTTTGAAGGCAAAAAGAGCTGGAATCTCGTCCCAAGGTATCTAGGATTGTGGCAAACACGATCGTGCTGGGCGGTCCATGATCCGAGTAACATTGCTTCACATTTTATACCGGTACGGATTTCACAGCTTCCCGGGCTCACAAACGCCCTTATATGGGGACGGTTCTTCATGCGGCGGGCCCGTTTGAAGGCAAAAAGAGCTGGAATCTCGTCCCAAGGTATCTAGGATTGTGGCAAACACGATCGTGCTGGGCGGTCCATGATCCGAGTAACATTGCTTCACATTTTATACCGGTACGGATTTCACAGCTTCCCGGGCTCACAAACGCCCTTATATGGGGACGGTTCTTCATGCGGCGGGCCCGTTTGAAGGCAAAAAGAGCTGGAATCTCGTCCCAAGGTATCTAGGATTGTGGCAAACACGATCGTGCTGGGCGGTCCATGATCCGAGTAACATTGCTTCACATTTTATACCGGTACGGATTTCACAGCTTCCCGGGCTCACAAACGCCCTTATATGGGGACGGTTCTTCATGCGGCGGGCCCGTTTGAAGGCAAAAAGAGCTGGAATCTCGTCCCAAGGTATCTAGGATTGTGGCAAACACGATCGTGCTGGGCGGTCCATGATCCGAGTAACATTGCTTCACATTTTATACCGGTACGGATTTCACAGCTTCCCGGGCTCACAAACGCCCTTATATGGGGACGGTTCTTCATGCGGCGGGCCCGTTTGAAGGCAAAAAGAGCTGGAATCTCGTCCCAAGGTATCTAGGATTGTGGCAAACACGATCGTGCTGGGCGGTCCATGATCCGAGTAACATTGCTTCACATTTTATACCGGTACGGATTTCGCATCTTCCCGGGCTCACAAACGCCCTTATATGGGGACAGGTTCTTCATGCGGCGGGCCCGTTTGAAGGCAAAAAGAGCTGGAATCTCGTCCCAAGGTATCTAGGATTGTGGCAAACACGATCGTGCTGGGCGGTCCATGATCCGAGTAACATTGCTTCACATTTTATACCGGTACGGATTTCACAGCTTCCCGGGCTCACAAACGCCCTTATATGGGGACGGTTCTTCATGCGGCGGGCCCGTTTGAAGGCAAAAAGAGCTGGAATCTCGTCCCAAGGTATCTAGGATTGTGGCAAACACGATCGTGCTGGGCGGTCCATGATCCGAGTAACATTGCTTCACATTTTATACCGGTACGGATTTCGCATCTTCCCGGGCTCACAAACGCCCTTATATGGGGACGGTTCTTCATGCGGCGGGCCCGTTTGAAGGCAAAAAGAGCTGGAATCTCGTCCCAAGGTATCTAGGATTGTGGCAAACACGATCGTGCTGGGCGGTCCATGATCCGAGTAACATTGCTTCACATTTTATACCGGTACGGATTTCACAGCTTCCCGGGCTCACAAACGCCCTTATATGGGGACGGTTCTTCATGCGGCGGGCCCGTTTGAAGGCAAAAAGAGCTGGAATCTCGTCCCAAGGTATCTAGGATTGTGGCAAACACGATCGTGCTGGGCGGTCCATGATCCGAGTAACATTGCTTCACATTTTATACCGGTACGGATTTCACAGCTTCCCGGGCTCACAAACGCCCTTATATGGGGACGGTTCTTCATGCGGCGGGCCCGTTTGAAGGCAAAAAGAGCTGGAATCTCGTCCCAAGGTATCTAGGATTGTGGCAAACACGATCGTGCTGGGCGGTCCATGATCCGAGTAACATTGCTTCACATTTTATACCGGTACGGATTTCGCATCTTCCCGGGCTCACAAACGCCCTTATATGGGGACGGTTCTTCATGCGGCGGGCCCGTTTGAAGGCAAAAAGAGCTGGAATCTCGTCCCAAGGTATCTAGGATTGTGGCAAACACGATCGTGCTGGGCGGTCCATGATCCGAGTAACATTGCTTCACATTTTATACCGGTACGGATTTCACAGCTTCCCGGGCTCACAAACGCCCTTATATGGGGACGGTTCTTCATGCGGCGGGCCCGTTTGAAGGCAAAAAGAGCTGGAATCTCGTCCCAAGGTATCTAGGATTGTGGCAAACACGATCGTGCTGGGCGGTCCATGATCCGAGTAACATTGCTTCACATTTTATACCGGTACGGATTTCACAGCTTCCCGGGCTCACAAACGCCCTTATATGGGGACGGTTCTTCATGCGGCGGGCCCGTTTGAAGGCAAAAAGAGCTGGAATCTCGTCCCAAGGTATCTAGGATTGTGGCAAACACGATCGTGCTGGGCGGTCCATGATCCGAGTAACATTGCTTCACATTTTATACCGGTACGGATTTCACAGCTTCCCGGGCTCACAAACGCCCTTATATGGGGACGGTTCTTCATGCGGCGGGCCCGTTTGAAGGCAAAAAGAGCTGGAATCTCGTCCCAAGGTATCTAGGATTGTGGCAAACACGATCGTGCTGGGCGGTCCATGATCCGAGTAACATTGCTTCACATTTTATACCGGTACGGATTTCGCATCTTCCCGGGCTCACAAACGCCCTTATATGGGGACGGTTCTTCATGCGGCGGGCCCGTTTGAAGGCAAAAAGAGCTGGAATCTCGTCCCAAGGTATCTAGGATTGTGGCAAACACGATCGTGCTGGGCGGTCCATGATCCGAGTAACATTGCTTCACATTTTATACCGGTACGGATTTCACAGCTTCCCGGGCTCACAAACGCCCTTATATGGGGACGGTTCTTCATGCGGCGGGCCCGTTTGAAGGCAAAAAGAGCTGGAATCTCGTCCCAAGGTATCTAGGATTGTGGCAAACACGATCGTGCTGGGCGGTCCATGATCCGAGTAACATTGCTTCACATTTTATACCGGTACGGATTTCACAGCTTCCCGGGCTCACAAACGCCCTTATATGGGGACGGTTCTTCATGCGGCGGGCCCGTTTGAAGGCAAAAAGAGCTGGAATCTCGTCCCAAGGTATCTAGGATTGTGGCAAACACGATCGTGCTGGGCGGTCCATGATCCGAGTAACATTGCTTCACATTTTATACCGGTACGGATTTCGCATCTTCCCGGGCTCACAAACGCCCTTATATGGGGACGGTTCTTCATGCGGCGGGCCCGTTTGAAGGCAAAAAGAGCTGGAATCTCGTCCCAAGGTATCTAGGATTGTGGCAAACACGATCGTGCTGGGCGGTCCATGATCCGAGTAACATTGCTTCACATTTTATACCGGTACGGATTTCACAGCTTCCCGGGCTCACAAACGCCCTTATATGGGGACGGTTCTTCATGCGGCGGGCCCGTTTGAAGGCAAAAAGAGCTGGAATCTCGTCCCAAGGTATCTAGGATTGTGGCAAACACGATCGTGCTGGGCGGTCCATGATCCGAGTAACATTGCTTCACATTTTATACCGGTACGGATTTCGCATCTTCCCGGGCTCACAAACGCCCTTATATGGGGACGGTTCTTCATGCGGCGGGCCCGTTTGAAGGCAAAAAGAGCTGGAATCTCGTCCCAAGGTATCTAGGATTGTGGCAAACACGATCGTGCTGGGCGGTCCATGATCCGAGTAACATTGCTTCACATTTTATACCGGTACGGATTTCGCATCTTCCCGGGCTCACAAACGCCCTTATATGGGGACAGGTTCTTCATGCGGCGGGCCCGTTTGAAGGCAAAAAGAGCTGGAATCTCGTCCCAAGGTATCTAGGATTGTGGCAAACACGATCGTGCTGGGCGGTCCATGATCCGAGTAACATTGCTTCACATTTTATACCGGTACGGATTTCACAGCTTCCCGGGCTCACAAACGCCCTTATATGGGGACGGTTCTTCATGCGGCGGGCCCGTTTGAAGGCAAAAAGAGCTGGAATCTCGTCCCAAGGTATCTAGGATTGTGGCAAACACGATCGTGCTGGGCGGTCCATGATCCGAGTAACATTGCTTCACATTTTATACCGGTACGGATTTCACAGCTTCCCGGGCTCACAAACGCCCTTATATGGGGACGGTTCTTCATGCGGCGGGCCCGTTTGAAGGCAAAAAGAGCTGGAATCTCGTCCCAAGGTATCTAGGATTGTGGCAAACACGATCGTGCTGGGCGGTCCATGATCCGAGTAACATTGCTTCACATTTTATACCGGTACGGATTTCACAGCTTCCCGGGCTCACAAACGCCCTTATATGGGGACGGTTCTTCATGCGGCGGGCCCGTTTGAAGGCAAAAAGAGCTGGAATCTCGTCCCAAGGTATCTAGGATTGTGGCAAACACGATCGTGCTGGGCGGTCCATGATCCGAGTAACATTGCTTCACATTTTATACCGGTACGGATTTCACAGCTTCCCGGGCTCACAAACGCCCTTATATGGGGACGGTTCTTCATGCGGCGGGCCCGTTTGAAGGCAAAAAGAGCTGGAATCTCGTCCCAAGGTATCTAGGATTGTGGCAAACACGATCGTGCTGGGCGGTCCATGATCCGAGTAACATTGCTTCACATTTTATACCGGTACGGATTTCAGCAGCTTCCCGGGCTCACAAACGCCCTTATATGGGGACGGTTCTTCATGCGGCGGGCCCGTTTGAAGGCAAAAAGAGCTGGAATCTCGTCCCAAGGTATCTAGGATTGTGGCAAACACGATCGTGCTGGGCGGTCCATGATCCGAGTAACATTGCTTCACATTTTATACCGGTACGGATTTCAGCATCTTCCCGGGCTCACAAACGCCCTTATATGGGGACGGTTCTTCATGCGGCGGGCCCGTTTGAAGGCAAAAAGAGCTGGAATCTCGTCCCAAGGTATCTAGGATTGTGGCAAACACGATCGTGCTGGGCGGTCCATGATCCGAGTAACATTGCTTCACATTTTATACCGGTACGGATTTCACAGCTTCCCGGGCTCACAAACGCCCTTATATGGGGACGGTTCTTCATGCGGCGGGCCCGTTTGAAGGCAAAAAGAGCTGGAATCTCGTCCCAAGGTATCTAGGATTGTGGCAAACACGATCGTGCTGGGCGGTCCATGATCCGAGTAACATTGCTTCACATTTTATACCGGTACGGATTTCACAGCTTCCCGGGCTCACAAACGCCCTTATATGGGGACGGTTCTTCATGCGGCGGGCCCGTTTGAAGGCAAAAAGAGCTGGAATCTCGTCCCAAGGTATCTAGGATTGTGGCAAACACGATCGTGCTGGGCGGTCCATGATCCGAGTAACATTGCTTCACATTTTATACCGGTACGGATTTCACAGCTTCCCGGGCTCACAAACGCCCTTATATGGGGACGGTTCTTCATGCGGCGGGCCCGTTTGAAGGCAAAAAGAGCTGGAATCTCGTCCCAAGGTATCTAGGATTGTGGCAAACACGATCGTGCTGGGCGGTCCATGATCCGAGTAACATTGCTTCACATTTTATACCGGTACGGATTTCACAGCTTCCCGGGCTCACAAACGCCCTTATATGGGGACGGTTCTTCATGCGGCGGGCCCGTTTGAAGGCAAAAAGAGCTGGAATCTCGTCCCAAGGTATCTAGGATTGTGGCAAACACGATCGTGCTGGGCGGTCCATGATCCGAGTAACATTGCTTCACATTTTATACCGGTACGGATTTCACAGCTTCCCGGGCTCACAAACGCCCTTATATGGGGACGGTTCTTCATGCGGCGGGCCCGTTTGAAGGCAAAAAGAGCTGGAATCTCGTCCCAAGGTATCTAGGATTGTGGCAAACACGATCGTGCTGGGCGGTCCATGATCCGAGTAACATTGCTTCACATTTTATACCGGTACGGATTTCGCAGCTTCCCGGGCTCACAAACGCCCTTATATGGGGACGGTTCTTCATGCGGCGGGCCCGTTTGAAGGCAAAAAGAGCTGGAATCTCGTCCCAAGGTATCTAGGATTGTGGCAAACACGATCGTGCTGGGCGGTCCATGATCCGAGTAACATTGCTTCACATTTTATACCGGTACGGATTTCACAGCTTCCCGGGCTCACAAACGCCCTTATATGGGGACGGTTCTTCATGCGGCGGGCCCGTTTGAAGGCAAAAAGAGCTGGAATCTCGTCCCAAGGTATCTAGGATTGTGGCAAACACGATCGTGCTGGGCGGTCCATGATCCGAGTAACATTGCTTCACATTTTATACCGGTACGGATTTCACAGCTTCCCGGGCTCACAAACGCCCTTATATGGGGACGGTTCTTCATGCGGCGGGCCCGTTTGAAGGCAAAAAGAGCTGGAATCTCGTCCCAAGGTATCTAGGATTGTGGCAAACACGATCGTGCTGGGCGGTCCATGATCCGAGTAACATTGCTTCACATTTTATACCGGTACGGATTTCACAGCTTCCCGGGCTCACAAACGCCCTTATATGGGGACGGTTCTTCATGCGGCGGGCCCGTTTGAAGGCAAAAAGAGCTGGAATCTCGTCCCAAGGTATCTAGGATTGTGGCAAACACGATCGTGCTGGGCGGTCCATGATCCGAGTAACATTGCTTCACATTTTATACCGGTACGGATTTCGCATCTTCCCGGGCTCACAAACGCCCTTATATGGGGACGGTTCTTCATGCGGCGGGCCCGTTTGAAGGCAAAAAGAGCTGGAATCTCGTCCCAAGGTATCTAGGATTGTGGCAAACACGATCGTGCTGGGCGGTCCATGATCCGAGTAACATTGCTTCACATTTTATACCGGTACGGATTTCACAGCTTCCCGGGCTCACAAACGCCCTTATATGGGGACGGTTCTTCATGCGGCGGGCCCGTTTGAAGGCAAAAAGAGCTGGAATCTCGTCCCAAGGTATCTAGGATTGTGGCAAACACGATCGTGCTGGGCGGTCCATGATCCGAGTAACATTGCTTCACATTTTATACCGGTACGGATTTCGCAGCTTCCCGGGCTCACAAACGCCCTTATATGGGGACGGTTCTTCATGCGGCGGGCCCGTTTGAAGGCAAAAAGAGCTGGAATCTCGTCCCAAGGTATCTAGGATTGTGGCAAACACGATCGTGCTGGGCGGTCCATGATCCGAGTAACATTGCTTCACATTTTATACCGGTACGGATTTCACAGCTTCCCGGGCTCACAAACGCCCTTATATGGGGACGGTTCTTCATGCGGCGGGCCCGTTTGAAGGCAAAAAGAGCTGGAATCTCGTCCCAAGGTATCTAGGATTGTGGCAAACACGATCGTGCTGGGCGGTCCATGATCCGAGTAACATTGCTTCACATTTTATACCGGTACGGATTT
>CANXME010000586.1:0-89211 GCA_948144175.1 Closterium sp. NIES-65
CCGCCTTCAGGTTTTCAACGAGAGAGTATACATAGGTTATCCTCATTATCTCTCTCTCTCTCTCTCTCTCTCTCTCTCTCTCTCTCTCTCTCTCTCTCTCTCTCTCTCTCTCTCTCTCTCTCTCTCTCTCTCTCTCGAACGGTCCTTGGTATTAATGTCAGCAAGGTACACACATGGTAAGGCTACAGCAGTCTCGCAGCAAGGCTACAGCAAAACAACAGCTAACCGTGCACTACCCCAGCCCCAGCCCCCCCCTCCCCGCCCGGCCCTAATGGCCGGAGGGGTCTTCTATCAACTGATACAGCTGCCCCTCGCTCATTGGAGTAAACGGGCCCTGCAGGCCGAGCACATCCGCTGTGAGGGCCTCATGGGTCTTATCCCTGAGGGCAGTGGCTTGCGCTCTCTGCAGGGTCACACTCCACCGCTGCCGGTACTCGGTGAGTAGCCTGGCGCATTCCCTCGACTTGGGAGTGGCGTTGAACCGCCGCCTGGCCGCTAACTCCGCGCAGCTGCGAAGGAATTCCAGGACTCCCCTCGAGGGGTAACCGTAGGTCTCAACCGCGAGGGCGTAAAAGCCCACCCAAGCGCTCCGCCTGGCGTATTTGCTTGCCTTCTTGTCCGCCTGCATTCTAGCAGCCCAACCGGGAGCTTTACGGGCGTATTCATCCTGGAGGGAGATGGGGTCCGTGACCGTGATGTCACAGATCCACACCTCACCGGTGTCGGGATGGCGGATAGAGATATCCGCTTTGAGGTTTTCGACCGGTGAGTAAGCCGTTGTCTCCTTATGCACGGTGAAGCCCGCTTCCGCAGCTATCTTTGCGCACTCGTCCCGAAGGGCATTGTGAGTTGCAATTCTCCCCCCCCCTTTCTCGCACCGCATCAAATGGTTCGGTAGACGGTCGTCAGGGAATGTGGTGCGGTATCTGCAGTCACAGCGCCTTGGCACAGGTAGGGGCAGGCCTAGGCGGAAGGAGGCCGCTGTGGAGAACTGAGAGGGCCCGAGGCGGAGGGAGGAGATCAGCGGGACGGCGAGCAGCCAGTCCCCTGCGCCGGGGCCCAAGAGGGACTGCAGCCGCTGCGTGTGTCCGAACAGTGGGTTGAGCTCCATCTCCCGCGAGCTCTCGAGCAGTTGCATGAACCTTGCAGTTTGAACCGCGAGAGAGAGCGATTGTTGGAGCTTTGGCCCGTCCGGTCTCTGTCTCCCCACTTGGAGAGCCTCGATCCCCTCAGGAGGCAGCTCGGCTTCCAGAGCGGCAAGGCGCCTTGGGAGGAGGGACGTAGATTCCTCGTTGGGGTCCATTAGCGGCAGGAGTCCAGTGAGAGCAGGGTTTGCCGCGTCGCCGAAGGAGCGCAGCAGGTGTGCAGCAGCAGTGACTGCAGCCAGGTAAGCATATCCCCCCTCCACTGCAGGGTTGGTGATGCCCAGGCCTCCCAGGGACGCGGGCAGGGCGGCCTGGTGCCAAATCCTCTCCCTCTCGACCCGGGCTCTGGGGATTTCTGTGTGTGCTGCGGCAAGGTAGGTATGGAACAGTTCTTCCCCCCAGGCGGACCATTCCCTCAGAGGTAGGGCTTCAAGCGGCGTGGTTCTGACCATGAAAGAAGCGCGGCGGCTCACGCAGCGGGTAAGTAGGAGCAGGCAGAGTTGCGGGTCCATCTGGGAGAGGAGCGGGAGCGGTTCAGCAGTAGCAGTAAGGCGTTCCCGCACTCGGGCAGCGCAGCCTGCGGGGGGCCCAATCGGGCTGCCCAAGACGCGGATCCCGTCCCGGGAGATAGTGACGCCATGGGGCAGAGCGGCGGGCTCCAGGGCTGTGGCGGACCATGCTTCGCATTTCGCGGGGTTGTGGGACAGGCCGTGGCTGAGAAGGGCTTCCGTGAGGTGGTTGAAGGCCGCCGTGCAGCTCGCGGTCTCGCCTAGCAGGGTGATGTCATCTGCGTACGCGAGGAGCACCACCTCTGGGTGGGCCGTCGCCGTTGCAGCGAGACAGGGGTGGATGCTGGCCGCGAACAGCATAGGACCTAGTGGGTCACCCTGGCGCACGCCTCGCGCGCTCTGTAGAGGCGCCGCCTCGAAGTCGTGGTCGAGGTAGAGGGCTGATGGGCGGCTGTATGAGAGGCGGACGAGGGGGACCAGGGTGTCAAGCTTCGTGCCTTTCAGTCCTTCAAACACCGCCGCGCGCTCCACGGCATTGAAAGCGTTTGCCAGGTCAATCTGGAGGGCCGTTGCTCCAGGGAACTCCTCCAGGTAGGTGCGGGCCGCGTGTATCGCTGCCTCAATGCCCCCCGCGATCGCCACACCGAATTGTAGCGGGGTGAAGTGGTCGCGCGCTGCAGGAGCGGCCAGGAAGAGCGCCGCCTTTGTGACAATACGCAGCAGACATTCACCCACGGCTATTGGCCTAGTTCCGCCTTGGGGTTTCGTGAAGGCGAGCAGACGCGAAGCGGTGAGTAGATCTGCAGCCTCGGCGTTCAGTTTACCCGCTAGCGCCGTGTTGGTAAGCGCGTGCAGTTGCAAGAGGACGTCGGCGTTCCCAAGGGCCGCATCCCTCAGGTGCTCGAAGGTAGTCCCTGATGGCCCAGCCCCTACGCCGTTGGGGCAACGGGCAAGCAGCTTCCTGAAATCGCGAGCTGTGATTGAGGGCAGAGTCTCAGGGGCAAAGTCTTGCACCCAGTCTGGGATAGCCGCGGTTGCCCTTGGGTGCCTGGCCGTGAGCGCACTCAAAACGTCAGGGGTTGGCGAGCAGACGGGCGTGGCAGTTAGCGACTGGAGGGACTTCGCTAGGTTTCCCCTTTTCGCCAATCCCTCGGCTCTCGCCAGCTTTCCCGTGGTGTCAGGTACGTGGCGTGGTTGGGGGTTGTTGTTCACTGCTTCTGCCGCCTCGTCGTAAAGGCCGCGCCACTGCCCTTGGCGAAATCTCGTCAGTCTGTCGCCCATTGCCTTCCAGTCTGGTTTTCGTGCAGATGACGAGCGCAGGAGAATTCGCGGGAGAAACATCAGCAGCTTCCAGCCAGATGTGGAATCAGGGGTTTTGGCGAGGTGCAGAAGTGGGGTCAGCAGGCAGATGGCGAAGGATTCGCGAAGTGGGCGAGGTGGGTGGCGGGCAAGGGGTGGCTGTCTGCTGTCGCGCAGCGGGCCGAGGTCCCAGTTGGCGATGTCAGCGAAAAGGTCTTGACGACCTGCCAGGATGTCAGCGCTGATGATTGGGGCGTGGGTGGCAGGCGTTGGGCCCGTGTTACTGGCTGGGGCGGTGGTAACCGCAATGTTGGGGGCGGTTCGGTTTGGTCTCGCGGTCCGATTTCTGGGGGTTGGAGTTGCAGATGCGGCTCGGCCCGGGTTTGGATTTTGCCCCCCACCTTCGGATGTGGTTCGGTTGGCAGGATCGCCTCGGGCACGTGGGCTGGGGACCTCCCCTCCCTGGAGTAGGCGATCCAACTCCTCTTCATCCTCCTCGACTTCTGCCCCTAACAACCCCTCTCTATCAGGGTTAAATAAGGGGTCACCCTCGTCACTTCCCTCATTCTCCGCAGCCTCCTCTGTCTCCTCGCGAGGTTCTTCCTCGCCGCCTCTTGCGCTCTGTCGTATCAGCCTCTCCGCGTTTCTCGCGAAGCCGCTGGCTCCTGTGCGGCGTCTGTTCGTGCCCCGCGCACCGCCACCTCTCCGTCCACGCTCGCTACCCCTTCGTCCGCGGCGACTGCCGCGTCCGACGCGGATTCCGCGCGTTACTCTTGCTGCCGCGACTCCCTCGCGCTCCGTTTGCGGCACCGCGGTCGTCTCGTCCTCGCCTCGTCGGCGCGCTGGCATCTGCTGCGCTACGGTCGGGAGTGATGGACCCGTCCGCAAGACGGGATCCAGAGCTTGAGCATTCCGCGGAGAGCGCGCCGCGGGAGCCTGCACCTGCCGAGCCTCGTCCGCGTCTTCTTGCGCATCCCTCCGCAAGCGAGCCCGTCCGCCGCTTCGAGCGGGTGCAGACTCTTCCCCATCAGCCGGCCGCGCGCCCCTCCTCCCCTGAGTATTCGTGGGCTCCGGCGCGTGTTGCGTCGAACCGTCCAGACGGTCAGCCGCCGCAGGTGCGCGGGCACTCGCCTCAGCGTCAGCCCCTACGGCAGCCGTCTCCTCGTCGCCCATCTCCCGCGCGTCGCGAGCATAATCAGCGCAGGAAGGGGGATCAGCGCTCCCCTGAGCGTCCTCCCTCTCCTCGGCGCCCGTCCCCCCGAGGTCGAGCAGGCCCGCGCTCACCCCGAGCGCGATCCCCCGCTCAACAATCACCGCGGCGAGCTCCGGCGACGCGGGGGAGGGGGTCGCCTGGGCGTCGCTGGGAATCGGGTCGCCGCGAGCAGTCCCCTCCGCGTCCGAATTCGGGTGGTTCCGCTGGGCGGCGGGGCCGGCGGAATGGCGGAGGGCGCGGCTCATCTGGCCGCCAGCCGGATCCTGCTCTTGATCACGCTGCGAACACTTTCGTGGATGTGGTGCGGCAGGCCCGGGCGAGCGGGGGGCCGACTCACGTTCACATCGAGGTGACGAATGGACCTCCCTTTGCCGCGGATCCCGGCCAGGTGGCCCCCCTGCGCGCGCCGATGCTGACCGAGTATCTGCCCGCGCGGGTGGGGAGACCCGAGTATCGCTCGCCTCGTCAGGTTCCAGGCTTCTCCGCTGGGCGCATGACTGTTGGCCGCGTTCCTGGCTGGTCGGCGTCGTTTCCGCGCGAAGAGCAGACCGCACCTCTCCCCAATCCCGCGGGGAGAGACCCCATGCTGACCATGTGCCGGATATTGAATCTGGCGGAGGCGAGCGAGGTGGTGGCGAGCTTGCAGCTGGCGGTGTGTGGGGCCACCCGGAACTTTCCGAGCAGTTTCGGTCCAGGATCCCGAGGATCCTGCGTGACTTTGGCAGAATCGCTCGAGTCGCCGTTGGCGCCCGTGTCGGAAGCGCCCGCCGGGGTAGCTCCCTTAGCCCGTACTTTCCCCCGCCACGTGGGGGATCTTGTAGGGGCTGCTCAGGCCGGGACCCCCCTGGACATGCTCCAGTCATCGGCGCATCTCCTTCTTGCGGTATCGGCGTGCATGCGCTCGATGCTTGAGATGGAGGGGGCGGAGCCGTACACGATGTAGGCCTCCGCCGCGTGTAGTATTGCATGCCGTTTTCTTTTGCCTAGGCTTTTCTCCCTTGAATCCTTTGCGTGCGTGTTCTTCCTGGTATAGCAATCCACCGACTTGTTCCTTGCCACCAGGAGCGCGCGGCCGAAGGCCGCGCTGGCGAGCGGCGGCGGCCGAAGGCCGCCGGCGCGAGCCGCTGGAAATGAACTCCACACGAAAATAATGAGGAGAAGGAGGGGGGAACAGCCCTTAAATAGCTCTGGAGGGCGGAGGGCAGAGGGATGAGGCAGAGGGCAGAGGGCTAAGGGGTTTCCTCTCTCTCTCTCTCTCTCTCTCTCTCTCTCTCTCTCTCTCTCTCTCTCTCTCTCTCTCTCTCTCTCTCTCTCTCTCTCTCTCTCTCTCTCTCTCTCCCCTTTACAGATCCTCATTCTAGCCGACGAAGGCGTGGAGGACTCGGTGATCAACTCTGACTCGCGCTCGCTCGCCACGCTGCTGCTCATCCGCGACATCCAGGTGAGTGCTGCACGAGGGAGGTGGGAGGGAGTGTAGGTGTTATCTGGAGACGGTGGGAGCTGTGTCAACCATCAACTCTGACTTGCGCTCGCTCGCCACGCTGCTGCTCATCCGCGACATCCAGGTGACCCCATCCGCTCAAGAGAAGTTGATGGGGTCACATCCAGCTTGCTAGTAGAAACACTTTGGTTAGCTGGTGTGAAGTGCAAGTGAGAGAAAGTGATTGCTCTGGGCACGTGAGAGAGTAATTGCATTGGACGAGCAGCAGAGAGGTTGGAGGGCTGGAACCCTTCTACCCGGCCGGCCAAAGAGTGAATGTAACATCCCAACTGCTCGTTCTACCTGGAAAAATATAGGGTTCAAATCACAGGTGCAGATAAGGAACGGCTAGAATTGGAAAATCTTGAGGATTACAACTTGGCTGGGAGGGTGTCAGAGGTGGGCCATGTACTGTTTGGGTTGGAGGTGGTGAACACTCTAGATAGGCAGGTTTCTTGCCCAACTTGGCCGCCGCCTCAAACTGGGGCGATGAAATGAACACATGGGCTGTTGAAAGTTTACACCCCAACAGTACATGGCCAACTTCCGACACACTCCCAGCCAAGTTGTAATCCAAAAGATTTGTCAACCCGAACTGTTCCTTATTTGCCGGGTAGAACAAGCAACTGAGGTTGTTACATTCACCCTTTGGCCAGCCAGGTAGAAGGATTCCAGCTCCCCAACCGCTCTGTTGCTCGTCCAGTGCAATTACTCTCTCACTTGCCCAAGGCAATCACATCCCACCTACGATATGGTTCTTGAGGTGCCTGTAAATACTCCTCCTGCCCCACTCACACCCCACCTCTCCTCACGCCCTTCTTTTTCCTCCTCTCCCCCCTCTTCCCCTGCAGTCCAAGCGCATGCCCTACGAGGTCTGCTTCTCCGGCGCCCCTGCCCGCGGGCCCTCGCGCAGCGCACACATCGTGCCTGGCGCTGCTGCCGCCGCCGCCGCTGCCGCTTTCGCTGCTGGCGGCCTGGGAGCAGCAGCATCAGGGGCAGGCGCAGGGGTCGGGGCGGGGGCGGATGGTGCTGCTGGTTCCAGTGGGATCGGGAATGGGAATGGGAACGGGGGCTCGTGGATCAGGCAGATGCAGAAGGCGTCGCAGCAGTCGATTGTTATTTCCGAGATTCTCGACTCGCGCACGCGATCCCTCGTGGCCGTGTCCAAGATCAGCGACTATGTGCTCTCCAATGAGCTCGTCTCCATGGCCCTCGCAATGGTGAGTGCATGGATTGAGCATCAGGGTTGATGGTAGGAGACTTTTTTGCTCCCCTACTCGTGCACGTGCTCGCTCGTGGCAGTGTCCAAGATCAGCGACTCTGTGCTCTCCAGTGAGCTCGTCTCCATGGCTCTGGCAATGGTGAGACACTCCCTTGCTGATAAGTCGAGTTTTGAGTCGACTCAAAACGCGACTATGTGCTCTCCAATGAGCTCGTCTCCATGGCCCTGGCAATGGTGAGACACTCCCTTGCTTGCTCCTCCACCCCTTCACTGGATTCCCGCACACGGTCCCTCGTCTCGGTGTCTAAGATCAGTGACGATTCCAATGAGCTTGTTTCCATGGCCCTGGCTGTGGTGGGTGCTTGGGTTGAGCATGAGGGTCAATGGTACGACATTCCTTTGCTTGTCGACTGAAGCACGCGCTCGTGTCTGTTTCTAAAATCAGTGACTCTCTGCTCTCGCACTAACAAGCTCATTTTCATCGTGACAACCCAAATGTCCTCGTGGCTCTGAATTTGCTCTTCAAACCATGTGCGCACCAAATGCGACCCACCCATGTGACCCATGTGCATGCAGGTGTCAGAGGATCGGGAGATCAACCGCGTGCTGGAAGAGCTCTTCTCAGAAGAGGTATGCTTCCTGCCTGAGAAGAGCTCATGATTTTTATTCTTCTCGTTCTAGCCCGGTCTTCATTCACCTTCGTCGGCTGCTATTCTGAACCTCCAAAGCACTGCTCTCGCGGCCACACACCTGATTGTATGTGCATGCAGCCCGTTGTATTCATGCATGCACCAGGGGCATCACCATCCATTCCATCCCCATTCTCAAAAGCCTCTTCCCACATCCCACCAACCAGGGCAATGACATGTACATTCGCCCAGCAGAGCTCTACCTATACGAGGGAGAGGATCTGAGCTTCTTCGAGGTGATGGTGTGTTTTTACGCCACTCTAAACTCCCACTCCACCACCCCTGATCCCATCCCACCAACCAGGGCAATGAGATATACATTCGCCCAGCAGAGCTCTACCTATACGAGGGAGAGGAGCTGAGCTTCTTCGCGGTGATGGTGTGTTTTTACGCCACTCTAAACTCCCACTCCACCACCCCTGATCCCATCCCACCAACCAGGGCAATGAGATGTACATTCGCCCAGCGGAGCTCTACCTATACGAGGGAGAGGAGCTGAGCTTCTTCGAGGTGATGGTGTGTTTTTACGCCACTCTAAACTCCCACTCCACCACCCCTGATCCCATCCCACCAACCAGGGCAATGAGATGTACATTCGCCCAGCGGAGCTCTACCTATACGAGGGGGAGGAGCTGAGCTTCTTCGAGGTGATGGTGCGCGCGCGGCAGCGTCTGGAGATTGTGATTGGCTACCGCCTGGGCGGCGAGGAGGTGGCGGTGCTCAACCCGCCCAACAAGAGTGCCGCCCGGCAGTGGTCGCTCAGCGATGCCTTCATCGTGCTCTCTTTGGAGGAATAATGACCCTGGAAGCGGCGTTTGAGTCAACCCGCAAGGCAGCTTACCAAGCCAAGTGACAAGTCACCCGCCCGGCAGTGGTTGCTCAGTGATGCATTCATCGTGCTCCCTTTGGAGGAATGAAGAATGAGAAACTGCACCGATCGGCAAGGTGACTTGTGAGTTGGCTCACATACAAGCTGACTCACAAGGAGGCCCCCCAACAGGAGTGCTGCCCTGCCCGGCAGTGGTCGCTCTGTGACGCCTTCATCATGCTCTCTTTGGAGGAGTGACTGACCGCGTTTTTAGTCGACTCACACACAAGTCACGCCAAGTGACAGGTCACACTCACACGCGCAATGGCGCCTTTGCTGTGCTGTCCCTGGAGGAGTGGTATACGAGGTGACTTTTCAGTCGCCTCACACACACACACACAGGTTCGCTCATGAGTCGGCCGGCCGACAAAAGCTCTGCGCTCCAGTGGTCTGTGAGTGGTGCATCTGTTGTGCTGTGCTGTGCTGCTGATGCTAAGGTGCCTAACAGGTCAAAATTAACACCCATCTGATGGCAGTAACACAAAGTTTGTAATGTGTTCAAATGCTCAGCTATGGCATAATGTATTTAAATGTTTAATAAGGAATAGTGTTTCCTAGGGGGGCCTGCGTGTGCTGTGCACACAAGGTATATTCTACGCTCTGGGCGATTGAAGTAGACAGGTGGACCTGAAGGCCTGTTCTGTTTACCATACCTGTTGCTCTTTTTTGTTGGGCTGAGAACAGGGCCCACGTTATCAGGGCAAAACATCCTGATTACCCTGAATTCAGGATGCAGTTTTGAATTTACCCTGTCATTTCAGAATAGTGCCAATTTTCACCCTGAGGTCCCAGGATGTTTTTATATGCAAAGCCCTGAACTCTCAGGATGGCCGTAGTGTTCCCCCCTGTAGCGTCAGGATGAATATCAAGGCCAACCCTGACGCGTTTTTTTTTTGGGGGGGGGGGGGGGGGGGGGGGGGGGGGGGGGGGGTGGGTTTCGTCCCCAGGGACTTTCGTCTCCGGTGATTTTTTCCCCCGTGTGTGTTTCCCGCCTTCGCACGATCTTTGAGAGTTCTGTTCCGATCCCCCGCAACGCACCAGCCAAGACAAACCCATCAGACTAGGGGGAACAGGTTGGGCAAGGCAACTCGTCGTGTGCCATGCATGCACTAGCTGGGTGTCTCTCTGAGCACTCCTCCATCCAACCCAACCAACACTCTTCCAGTGTTGCTGTTTGAGTAGCACAAGTGAAGCTCGGCTGGCTCAGTCGTACTAGTCATGGCCAACGAGAACGATGGCGCGACGCCAATATCACGAGGTCTTACCGGCTTAGATTTCTTGCGTCCTGTTCGAGCGGTGTCCACGTTACCAACGGCCTCACCTGCAGCTGGTTCATCTCGAACTCCCGCAGTCACACCCGCCCGTGCTAGTAGGAACAGCACAAACGTTGTGCCACCTGGTGCGACACGCATCGGCCCTGCCCCTACCGCTAAATTAAGAGCTACCAAGCACAAACAGTCGCGCTTGTCGTTCTCTCGCGAGAGTCCTACGGAACCCACCGTACGTATCCGCTTAGAGCCAGCTGTACCATGACCATCGGCCGTTCCTGCTGCATCTTCATCGACGGAGGAACTGCGCGATGAGGCAGAGGATAAATACCAGGAGGCGCTTATGAAGTACAAACGGGAATGGTCAACTGATTTCCCGTGGCTCGTGCTTTGTCAAACTTCCTTCGGTTTCCCATCTGTGAGGTGCAATTTGTGTATCAAGCACGCAGGACACGGCACAAACTACGGCGCTGCTGGCGAAGGGGTTAATCGGGTAGTAAAACACCTACTATATGTGTGATGCGGCTGCTCTGCTCTGCTCTGCTCTGCATCACAGAGTCTGGTCTTTGTCTGTGCTAAAATCTGAACCCTGAACACTATAGTTTTTGCCCTGACAGGTCAGGATTAGTTTCTGCACAAGCCCTGAACAAACAGGAAGGCTTGGAAAATTTGCCCTGACAAATCAGGGCATTTTTTAAGATTCCAGAAAAGTGCCCTGAGGGCTCAGGATGCCCCAAATCCTAGCACGGGCCCTGGCTGAGAAAGCCCTTAGGATCTTTGCAGGACTAAACTCTGAGTAGGACAATGTAATAGCGGAAGCGTTTAATGAAAGATTTAGAAAGCTTGCTTTCTTGTGTTTGCAATGGCAACGAGCTTCGTTTCAAATGGGCATTACAACATTCTCGTCCTACTTAGATATGGTACCTACATTACAAGTTCCAACATGCAATTTTTGCTAGGGTAGGTGGGTGGGAAATAAGACATTTGAAATTTCAAACGAAGACGTGGGTGGAGGCCAAATGGCCTCCACCCCCTGCTATATAGTTGGCGAAGAGCGTAGAGCACTTCGCCGTTGCCATTGCTGCATTACAAGCAGCGTCGCTTTCGAAATATACATCTTTAGAAAGTGTTACACACTTTCAAAAAACTTCATATTTAGAAAGCTTGCTTTCTTGTGTTTGCAATGGCAACGAGCTTCGTTTCAAATGGGTCTTCTAAGACATGAGACGGGGTCATTCTAACGAGATGGTAAAGGTTGTTTGTGGCTTATGCGATGACATGTCGGTGGAGGTCCAATCACGCACGAAGGAGAGGCTGGCACCGATGTTGATGGTGATGCTGTATTCCCTGCTGTTGCCTTGGATGAAGTGTTGCCCCGAGTGTAGCACAGTAATGTTGATTTATGAGAGTCGGCTGACATGTGAGCTTCGGACACAAACTCGCAAGCAGTATAGGAGGACTCGGGTAACGGGCATTGGTGTTTTGTGTGATGATGGATGTGATGCTTGTAGGAGCCCAACCCTTGTAGCAGTCACAACCGTGCTCACATTACGAAGAGTGCATGCATCTGTATCCGGATACGGTAAATCTGCCGGCCTTTGAGCCCTTTGTATGTGTGTGTTTTTTTTTTCTTTTTTTTTTGGATCTGCTAGACTTGAGCACCATTTCAAACTCACCACAACATTGTTCAATCAACCAACTCAAGTGTGACCACATCCGGACCGTGCAATTGAAGGCTTTCAAAGCCTAAGGTGTGTGAGAAGTGTAACTAAATTGCACAACCATGAATCTACCCTACAAATGGCCCACAAGCCAAAAAGGGACCCACCGGTCCTCCTCCCCCCTGGGGAGCTCGCTGGCCAGCACCGCACAGGGCCCACCAGTCCTCCTCCCCCCTGGGGAGCTCGCTGGCCAGCAACGCACAGGACCCACCGGTCCTCCTCCCCCCTGGGGAGCTCGCTGGCCAGCACCACACAGGACCCACCGGTCCTCCTCCCCCCTAGGGAGCTCGCTGGCCAGCACCGCACAGGACCCACCGGTCCTCCTCCCCACTGGGGATCTCGCTGGCCAGCACCACATAGGACCCACCGGTCCTCCTCCCCCCTGGGGAGCTCGCTGGCCAGCACCGCACGGGACCCACCGGCCCTCCTCCCCCCTGGGGAGCTCGCTGGCCAGCACCGCACAGGACCCACCGGTCCTCCTCCCCCCTGGGGAGCTCGCTGGCCAGCACCGCACAGGACCCACCGGTCCTCCTCCCCCCTGGGGAGCTCGCTGGCCAGCACCGCACAGGACCCACCGGTCCTCCTCCCCCCTCGGGAGCTCGCTGGCCAGCACCGCACAGGACCCACCGGTCCTCCTCCCCCCTGGGGAGCTCGCTGGCCAACACCGCACGGGGGCGCATGGGGTTGTGCCAATTGTTTGCCGCAGTCTTTCTTCGCCGATGGTCTCTCATGGTGACCCAAAGCTATGGTAGTTGCCTCGCACCGATTTACTGCGATCAGAGGTAATAAATAACACGAGAGAAAAACGAAGACAAACAAAAATCGAAGATACGTACGAAGAAAAGGTGGAAACATATGCAAGGTAATAAGTTATCCGCTGACAATGTCAGCAGCAGGAGAGCATATGTCATGCCAGTTTGTCTCTGGAGATTTTGCCAACCTGCTGTTGCCGACTGCCGCTGGACGAGCCCCTGGTTATTGCACGCCACTGGCGATGTCGTAGCCACGTGTGCCAGTGGCGATTTTGACCATTTCGGCGCCATGAGCGCCACTGGCGCCACTTGCGCCGCTGGCGATTTTTACGCCACGTGCGCCACTGGCGATTTCGCCACGCGCGCCTGTGGCGTTTTCGTCGCCACGCGCGCCTGTGGCGTTTTCGTCGCCACACGCGCCTGTGGCGATTTCGTCGCCACGAGCACCTGTGGCGATTGCTTCGCCATACGCGCCTGTGGCGGTTTCGTCGCCACGCGCGCCTGTGGCGATTTCGTCGCCACGCGCGCTTGTGGCGATTTCGTCGCCACGTGCGCCAGTGGCGTTGTCGCTTTATTAGCCCCAACAAGCGCGCCTATTGTGCGGACGGGTGCCTGTTTCTGAAACACGTTGTGCCATGTCAATTGAGTTGATGCCTACTATTTTATGAGAGAAGTGAGAAACTGAGGAAAACGGGAAGCGCCAAGTCGTCGGACGAGAATGAAATAAGACATTTGAAATTTCAAACGAAGACGTGGGTGGAGGCCAAATGGCCTCCACCCCCTGCTATATAGTTGGCGAAGAGCGTAGAGCACTTTGCCGTTGCCATTGCTGCATTAAAAGCAGCGTCGCTTTCGAAATATACATTTTTAGAAAGTGTTACACACTTTCAAAAAACTTCATGTTTGTGAACCACCTTGCGCTGGTATGTGAGGGCAAAGTCGATTGATTAAGACAAAGAGATACAAGCTTTTATAAGAGTACAAGGGAATATGAAGGGTTATAACTAATAACTGTTTTGCTGTTGCTGTTGCGGTTCGATACAGTGACGACTCGGGCAACTGCTCAATAACGAGTCAGTTGTTTGTCCTTGCTGTTGCGCTGTACTTGTCAGGTCAAAGGTCGCTGACCTTTGACTTTCACGTAACCTCCAGCAGTTGTTCAACCTCCGAGGGTTGACTCGCCGATGCTTCGTTATGTTTTGCTTCGCTTATAACTTAGTGCTTCGACACGACAGAGGCGCTTAAGTTATTTGTTTCCAACACTCCCCTTCGCTTCTGGAGTGTCGCTGCTGGTGACGTGGCTCTGTCCACTCAGCAGCATGCAATACTCAAACTTCTGCTTTCCGGGTTTCTTGGTCAAGTAATCAGCTGCCATCTCGGACGTGGGGCAGTAAGACAGCTTGAGTCTCCCCTTCTCAATCTCGTCCTTCACGAAGAAATATTGCAGGGCGATGTGCTTCGTCCTGTTTGCGAATCCATTTTTGTTGGCTATGCGAATTGCCGACTGGTTGTCACAGAACAAGGAGAAGCTGGGTAACTGAGCCAGCTTCGCTTCCTCCAGGAGTTCGCGAAGGTACAGTCCTTCCTTGGTGGCTGAACAGGGTGCGATATATTCTGCTTCAGCTGAAGAGAGGGCGATTAACTTCTGCTTGCTTGACTGCCACGAGATGGGTCCGATAGGTTCGAGGCGATAGATGTAGCCAGTGCGCGAGCGTCTGTTGTCGGAGTCGCCAGCGTGATCGGCGTCGACGTAGTCGATTAACATAGGTTTCGAGGTTCCGTTCTTGTGATAGGTCAGGCCGATCGTCGGAGTGCTAACGAGGTAGTGAAGAGCGCGGTTGAGCTCCGCCATATGTTCTGTCTCGGGCCTTTTGAGGTAGGTGGCGAGTTGACTTGCAGAGTACGATAGATCCGGACGGCAGGTGACGGCCGCGAAGAGGAGGCACCCCAGTTTTCTCTGGTAGTCGCGTATGCCTGCGGGCTTGAACAGAGCGGAACTTTCCTTGTGATTTCCTGCGGTGTAGCGGTATGGCGTGGAGATCGTGATCGGGGTGAGTCCGAAGCGTTTGGCGATAGTGTCGGCATATTTCGCGGCGTTGAGATAGATCGAGCCTTCCTCTTCCTGGATGTTAAGGCCGAGGTATTGCGTGACGGTTGATGACACTGTGAGAGTGAGGTCCTGCTGCAGTTCCCCTTCGAACCAACTAGTGATGCCGTCGGTCGAGCCGATGTAAAGCAGGTCGTCCACGTAAACGATTAGTAAGATGTAGTCGTCGCCTTTCGTGAGCCGATACATGCCCTGGTTGTGTGGTAGCTGTCGGAATCCGATGCGAGTGAGTCGAGCGTGTAGATACTGCTGCCATAGTCTTGGGGCCTGTTTGATTCCGTACAGGGACTTCAGCAGCTGACAAACTTGGTTGGGCTCTCCGTTGGAGCCGTGTGGAAGTTCGACGAAGATTTCGGCGTCAGCAGGCGCGTAGAGAAATGCGTTGGCGACGTCAATTTGCCGCAGTTTCTTCTTCTTCATGGCGGCGATCGCGAGAAGAATTCGAAGTGAAGTGTGTCGACTGACCGGGGCGAACGTCTTAGTGAAATCACATCCGTGCTCTTGGTCGAAACCGCGCACGACCCAGCGCGCCTTAAACTTGCCAATGGTACCGTCTGCCTTTGTCTTCACACGGAAGTATCGAAACTGAAACGAGAAGGATCAAGTTTAACTAGGGCCTAGGCTTAGGAGCCTAGGCCCAACTAGGATGTCGAGTAGTTTGTGCCTAGGGTGAGAGTCGAGAAAGTTGGAAAGGATGGTTTCAGTATAGGTTTCGAAGAACATATAGCAAAGGAAACAAATAAGGTGCACCACCAAACAAAGTTTATAATAACTACACTAACTACAGCTACAGGCAGTTACAAATATAAGTTCTGACAGGAAGACCCATTTTTCGGTGAGTACCGTTTTGTTGCGTGCCACACCGATGGGGACGACTTTCCAGGTGTTCCGTTCTTCCAGTGCTTTCAGCTCCTTGTCCATGGCTTCGCGCCATTTTTCCCTATGCTCCCCCCCTAGAGCCTGCTGAACTGTGGCAGGCTCCTTAGGAATCTCCGTGCCGTGGACCGCGGTGACGAGGCCGAGTATCCGGAGACCACTATGTGTGTAGCGAGGGAGTGTTGTGTCCTCAGGATAAGCTGCTTCGTCACCTGCCTCTAGGTCAGGTATGAAGTTGGGCCCTATGCGTTCGGCTTCGTTGGTGTTGACTCTTGCAGGTGTAACGTAACCGTTGTCGGCGAAGTGGTAAAATACTTCGGCGTTGGCGCTTTCGCGAGGATTTTCGTCATCCATTGGGACGTCGACGGAGCAGTAAGGGAGAGGTCCGGCTTCCTCCGAGGCTTCATCCACGTTCTGCTCGTCCCAGTCAGCTTCGTCTACTGCCGAGGCGAAGGCTCGGTCACCACGAAAACCGCCTGTGGGGTCCCGGTCCTCTTCCAGGTTGGCAAGGTATGTCGGAAGGGTGAGTCGCTCGTAGAAAATGACATCACGTGCTGCTACTGTTTCCTTTGAGTGGACGTAAAAAATCTTCCACGCGTTGTAATTTCTTTCGATGCCCAGGTGTAGTCCCCACTGTGCGCGTTGGGAGAATCGGTCGGCTCGTGCAGCTGGGGATCGGTACTGTACCATGCATCCGAAAACTCTTAACATTTTTGTGCTGCCCTGTTTTCATGTCCACAGCAGGTGCGGTGATACGTTGTTCGGGAGCGATGATGACGAGAGCAAGTTGTGCAGCATGACAGCGTGGTCCATTGCTTCGGGCCATTGGTGGTTGGGTAGCCGCATGCCATGTAGCAGCTTGCGCATGGTGTTCTGGAGAGTCATGTTCATCCTTTCTGCTACGCCTTGCTGCTGGTGAGCGTAGGGAAGGGAGATGAGCCTCTTGATCCCTCTTTCTGCCAAGTACTGCTTGAATCTTTGTGAGGTGTACTCTCCTCCTCTGTCTGTCTGGAAGCCTTTCAGCTTCACGTCTGATTCTCGTTCTGCTACTGGGAGCCAAGCGACGAAAGCCTCGAAAGCCATGTCCTTGCTCGGAAGGTTGAGGTGCCAAACGTAACGTGTGGCGGCATCGATGAACGTGATGGTGTAGCTGTATGCTCCTTGTCCAGGTTCGTAGTTGTACAGGATGTCGCTGTATACTTTCTTGAGTGGTGCGTAAGCTGGTGCGCTGGGGTTGTGGTGAGAAGCGAACGGCCGATGTGGTAAGTCAGCCTCAGGGCAGGTAAAGCACGTTCCGCGAGCTCGTCGAAGTTCGCTTCTGTCGATTAGGAGCAGTGAGTATTTGTCGAGCACTCCTGCTCTGATTGTGTTATTTAACACTGTGTTGCTTGGATGTCCCATTCGTGCGTGCCAGATGTCTTCGCCAGCTCGATGTCTGGGTGAGTGACGGTACATCTCGGAGTTGGAGTAGAAGCTTGCGGTGAAGTTTGCGCTTCGATGTACTTCTCGTGGTGTTGGGTTCCGTTGCTGCGCAGGATTCGGTGGAGTGTCGTCGTCGATTGGAACTGGTGCAGTTGAAGGACCCGCGATTGGTACTGATGCTGTCTCTGCTGCTGCCGATGTTGTCTCTATTGCTGCCGATGTTGTCTCTGCTGCTGCTGATTGAATTGTTGCTAATGCTCTTGTTCGTTCTGCCTCAGGAATGGTGTGCGAGTACCAAAATCCTTCGGGGCTGAAGTCAGGATCAAGATCCGGTGGGTGTGTCCAGGAGGTGAAGGTGACAATTCCGTTGCTGTCGGCGGTGCCTAGATCTGGAACGAAGTCGAGAACAAACATGTTCTTCAGTACGGCCTTGCTGATATAGAGGCCTCCTCTCCCGTGATACAGCTTGAACTCCTGTTTTATGCTGTCTGCTTCGAGGTGGATGCCTTTCGCCATTAGCTGACTGACACTCAGTAAGTTGTAGCCGAGTCCCTCCGCAATTAACACTTTTGACATCTGCAATATGACGTTTGTCTCTCGTGACTGAAGTTGCACCACGCCTTGTCGTTGTGTGCGCAGGTTCTGGTTGTTGGCGACGGTGATGACGACTTCGCATTGAAGTTGGTGTTCGCGTTGAACGAAGCGTCCTGAAGAGCACATGCGCTGTCCGCAGCAACTGTCCAAGAAACATGTATCTTTCCCGGACGGCTCGCTTTGAGCGATGGCTGCATACGTCGGGTTTGGTTGAAGTGACCGGCGGCGAGGGGTGCTGTTGTCGAGTTGTTCTTCCCGTGAGAAGTGTGGTGGTGACTCGGTGATGCACGAGTCAGTCAGTCTTGCCATGCAACTGACAATGTTTCTTGTTCCTTGTGCAGATTGCGTTGGCGATGTCGTTGAGGACTGTAGTTGACTCGTGGGGTGCGCTTGTGTGGACGCCACTTGACTACTTGAAGGACGAAGCTGGCGTTGCGGTGGTGTTGACTGCTGTCGATTCGGGAAGTGTGTGCGAGGGTGCCCTGAAGTCTTGTAGAGATGACAAAATGGAGGTACAGGTTTGGGTTGATGTCGGTTGTTGTTGTTGTTGTAGCGCCGTTGAGTGTGGAACGCGAATTCAGGTACTGACGTTTTCCTCTTGTGCCGCTCCTCTTGCAGGTCCATGTCTTACTGTTCAGCGTGAATTTTGGTGCATAGTGCTGCTTCGGAGATCTTCCCGTGAGCTCGGAGTATGGCGCGGGTGGAGCGCCAATGAGGACCAAGACCGCCAATGACGACTGTGACGAAGGCGTCTTCTGATATCGACCCTCCGCATCGAAGGAGTTTGCCGCGCAATTCGCGACATCGGCTGATATACGCCATTCCTATTTCGCCCGGTTTCATTTCCACTGTTGTCAGTTGTGCCATTAACCGACTCTGATTGACGCTGTCTGTTGCCTGATACAGGTTCTTCAGGTGATTGTACGCGAGCTCGGCGGAGTTCCCGTATCCTCGGTAAGACCGGATATTCTGCTGCTGGTTCGGTGTGACGTTGCGCACTAGGATTGTATACGCCATCATGGATTGATATGTGTACTGCTGCTTGTCGTATTGCGCCCCGTGCGTTGGATATGGCAGGGACCCGTCGAAGAAGCCAAGAATCTGCGCGCCTTCTATCATCAGCTCGAATTCAAATGACCAGGTAAAGAAGTCCTTTCCGTCGAAGGTCTTGACGTTTGCAGTTTTAAGACGTGCGCAAACTGCGACTGAACTTGAAGTGCATCTAATGTCTTCTCTTGCTCAGGTGAAGGCTGCTGGCGCGGCATGAAGCTGACGGAACCGCGCTGAGGTTCGTACGGGGCGAAGGTAGGTTGTTGTTGCTGATTTCCTCGTGCGTAGGATGAACCGTCGAGGCTCATCGGTGTTGCGATGTTGTTGTTGCTGTTGTTTGATTGCGCAGGTGCCCCTTGCTGGTGTTGTTCGTAGAAGGACATGAAGGAGAAGAATTTCTCCATCATGTCTGGGTCGAAGCCCGCGGCTTGATTTGCGGGAGTTTCGGTAGACCCAGCTGCCGGTCTTGTTGCTGTGCCCTCCTCTGTCTGTAGGCCAAAGGCAGGAGGTGGAGTAGGAGTAGTACCGGGAGAGCCGTTAGAGGAGCTTCTCTCCTTCTGCGTTTCCATGCCTTGTGATGTTGTAGGTGTCTTGATTGTAGTTGAATTTGTCTTGATAGCTCTCATACCATGTTGGGCTGAGAAAGCCCTTAGGATCTTTGCAGGACTAAACTCTGAGTAGGACAATGTAATAGCGGAAGCGTTTAATGAAAGGTTTGTGAACCACCTTGCGCTGGTATGTGAGGGCAAAGTCGATTGATTAAGACAAAGAGATACAAGCTTTTATAAGAGCACAAGGGAATATGAAGGGTTATAACTAATAACTGTTTTGCTGTTGCTGTTGCGGTTCGATATAGTGACGACTCGGGCAACTGCTCAATAACGAGTCAGTTGTTTGTCCTTGCTGTCGCGCTGTACTTGTCAGGTCAAAGGTTGCTGACCTTTGACTTTCGCGTAACCTCCAGCAGTTCAACCTCTGAGGGTTGACTCGCCGATGCTTCGCTGTGTTTTGCTTCGCTTATAACTTAGTGCTTCGACACGACAGAGGCGCTTAAGTTACTTGTTTCCAACATTTTTAAGCAGTTCGGTTGTTTCAGGAAATCTTAAGTTTTAATCCACATGTACACCACTTCAATGAAGTATGATAGACTGGTGTTGCTGTTCTGATGTGCTGGGTCCTGGTCCCGGGGCAAGCAAAGCAACCCCTAGGTGTACTGCCATGTGCAACCCACAAGCCATGATTCTAAAAAAAGTAGGTCGTTTGGCAGAAATCTCAACACACCTCCCCTCATGCAGCCACTCGAACCCCATGTGCCGCAACACCTTGTGTGCTGCCATTCGAGTCAGCAGCAGCAGGCGTGGCATCGGGGAAAGCGCCGATGTCATGCGTGTCGGGCACCGCTGCAAAGGACGCATCAAGGCCCACCGAGAAGAGCGATGGATCGCTGGCCGCTTCATCCTCGTGGAACGATGCGATCTGCCATGGGAGCGGTGGCAGCAAGAGGGAAGAAGGCATGAAGAGGTTCGCTTTGAGACGTCTCAAGAATGGTCGCCGGCCACTGCATCCTCGTGAAAAGCTGCGATCTGCCATGGGGGCAAAGCCAAGGGCGCCAAGCCAAGAGAGCTGTGGGAGTGATGGCAATGAGTGGGAAGAGGGGATGCATGGGTTAGGGGATGTGATGAGTGGGTGGCAACAACTAGGGGATGTGATGAGTGGGTGGCAACAACTAGGGGATGTGATGAGTGGGTGGCAACAACTAGGGGAAGCACGTGAGGTCAAGGGTGAGAAGAGCAAGTGTGATATGAATCAACATTGCTCTTCTCACCCTTGCTCTTTTCACTTCATATCACACTTGCCCTTCTCACACTTGCGCTTCTCACACTTGCTCACACTTGCTCTTCTCACACTTGCTCACACTTGCTCTTCTCACACTTGCTCACACTTGCTCTTCTCACACTTGCTCACACTTGCTCTTCGCACACTTGCTCACACTTGCTCTTCTCACACTTGCTCACACTTGCTCTTCTCACACTTGCTCACACTTGCTCTTCTCACACTTGCTCACACTTGCTCTTCTCACACTTGCTCACACTTGCTCTTCTCACACTTGCTCTTCTCACACTTGCTCTTCGCACACTTGCTAACCTTGCTCTTCTCACACTTGCTCACCCTTGCTCTTCTCACACTTGCTCACACTTGCTCTTCTCACACTTGCTCACACTTGCTCTTCTCACACTTGCTGTCACCGAATATGCACTTCGTGCATATGCGATAACAGTTGGTGCGCGGGTGTTGATGCAAGTGTAGGTTCAGGTGTAGTCTTTGTATGATTACAATTTGTGGGTGAGTTGCTGGGGAGTATGGGGGGTTGAGGCGAAGTTGTTGGGAAGGGTTAGAGGAAACATCGAGGGGTGGGAATCTAACGAGCCAATCTGAAGCAACTGGGCCTGGCTCGAGGCGCACATCGAGAAGTGTGCGACTGAGCCAGGTTCAGGTAAATTCAGTACCAAACACCCTCTTGTTGCTTTTCTCCTGTTATTCTCTCATATTAGTGGAAAGCTGTTACCTCAGATCTAGCATCCGGTGGCACTCCACTATGGGAGGACCTACGGGGTGAGGGAGGAAACTCTTTCAACCACGTAAGGAGAAGGAAGGCAAGGGAGTGACAAGAGGAAGAGCAGGTTGCAAGGATGAGGTGGTTCTCCGACATTGCTCTTCTCACACTTGCTCACACTTGCTCTTCTCACACTTGTTCACACTTGCTCACACTTGCTCTTCTCACACTTGCTCACACTTGCTCTTCTCACACTTGCTCTTCTCACACTTGCTCACACTTGCTCTTCTCACACTTGCTCACACTTGCTCTTCTCACACTTGCTCACACTTGCTCTTCTCACCATGGGACTATCCGACCACAGAACTGCCCCTTCCACAGAACTGCCCCTTCCACAGGACCAGCCCCCATCCCCTTCCACAGCACCTCATCAGCCTCAGCAGGACCAGCCCTTCCCCTGTCTCCCCCCCCCCCCCCTCACCTAATCGGCCAGGGCGAGCCCAATGTCAGCAGCAGCCTGCATGGAGGGGCGAGTATCCGTCGCCACACAGCCGCACCAGCGAGCAGAGAGGACAAGCCCCCCCTAGTAGCACAGCACCTTACACGCCACAGCACGACCAGGACCCCTCCCCTCCCCCCTCCCTCCCCCCCTCCCCCCGCAAGCAGAGGACCAACCCCACGCGCAAGCAGAGGACCAACCCCACGCGCAAGCAGAGGACCAACCCCACGCGCAAGCAGAGGACCAACCCCACGCGCAAGCAGAGGACCAACCCCACCCCTAACACCTTACAGGCCACAGCAGGAACAGCCCTGCACCGCCCCCCCTCCCCCCAACAGCACCTTATCAGCCATGGCGAGCCCGCTGATGGCAGCAGCCTGCACGGAGGGGGCGAGCAGCCAGTCGCCACACAGCCCCACGCGAGTAGAGGCGTCCATTATGCACTCCACACCGCCGCCTGCTGCTGTTGTCGGGGCGTTCAGAGGCAGTGCCGCTCCCCTGTATGGGGTGGGATGGAGTGGGGTGAGATGGGGTGGGGATTGGTTGAACGAGCATGCGTGCAGCGCAAGACGAGCAGCCAGTCGCCACACAGCCCCACACGAGTAGAGGCGTCCATTATGCACTCCACTCCGCCGCCTGCTGCTGTTGTTGGCGCGTTCAGCGGCAGCGCCGCCCCCCTGTATGGGGTGGGATGGAGTGGGGTGAGATGGGGTGGGGATTGGTCGAAAGAGCATGCGTGCAACACAAGGCGAGCAGCCAGTCAGCACAGCCCCACCTGCGTGGAGGCATCCATTATGCACTCCACGCCGCTCCCTGCTGCTGTTGTTGGCGCGTTCAGAGGGAGAGTCGCACCCCTGGAGGGCGGAGATTGAAGTGGGGTCAGACGGGATGGGATGGGATGGGCTGGGGATGAGTTGCAATGGGTTGCAGTGCAAGGCAAAGGGGCAGTCAGCACAGCCCCACACGCAGGGCATCCATTATGCTCTCCACCACACTGCCCCCTGCTGCTGTGCACGGGGCGTTTCGAGGGATTGCCACTCCCCTGAAGGGCGGAGATTGAAGTGAGGAGGGGAGAGGTGGAATAGGATGGGATGGGATGGGATGGGATGGGATGGGATGGGATGGGATGGGGTGGGATGGGATGGGATGGGATGGGATGGGATGGGATGGGATGGGAATCGGGAGCAAACATATTGGGGACACCCAACACAGCACCCACCACACCACCCACCCCAGCACCCAGGTAACACTGAGCACAGCACACCCTCCAGAGTTGGACCATGTGGAAGAGCATGGGAGGCAACGAGTCCTTGATTCGCCCTAATGAGGCGGCTCAACAGTCACCTCAGCACGTGTGGGTGGGCATCACAGCACGTGTGAGCATCACAGCACGTGTGGGCATCACAGCACGTGTGGGCATCACAGCACGTGTGGGTATCACAGCACGTGTGGGCATCACAGCACGTGTGGGTATCACAGCACGTGTGGGCATCACAGCACGTGTGGGTATCACAGCACGTGTGGGCATCACAGCACGTGTGGGTATCACAGCACGTGTGGGCATCACAGCACGTGTGGGTATCACAGCACGTGTGGGCATCACAGCACGTGTGAGCATCACAGCACGTGTGAGCAGAGCACATGAAAGCACCCACGAGCACGTGAGATGAGCACACAGCACACCCACCAGAGCTGGATCTTGTGGAAGAGAACAGCAGGCAGCGAGTCCTTGGGTCGGCCTAGCACGGCGACGTTTGAGTCGGCTCAACAGTCACCTCAGCTCGTGAGAACAGCACAGTAAGGGATAGCACATCATATGGTGAGAGCAGCACACACAGCACACCCACCAGAGTTGGATCTTGTGGAAGAGAACAGCAGGCAGGGAGTCCTTGGGTCGCCCGAGTGCTGCTGCCACACCCTCCAGCATCTCCTCCTTCACCCGCGCTGCCCTCGCTAGCGGGATGTTCTCCTGATTGTGACAGTAGCGAGGGGTTGGGAAAGAGCGCGAGGGGTTGGGAAGAGGGTTTGGATATAAACGGAACCCAGGTGTGCTTGATATGAACAATTGGGCCGCCTAGCGCCACTGCCACACCTTCCAGCATCTCCTCCTTCACCCGCGCTGCCCTCGCCAGAGGGATGTTCTCCTGATTGTGACAGTAGCGAGGGGTGGGGAAGGAGGGCAATCAACGAGGGTGGACATGGGCATGGGCATGGTTGCTAGGGTAACTTTATGAATCTTGGTATTGTGTATTCTAGCGGCATTCAGATGTTCTGAGCTCGGCCTAGTGCCGCTGCCACGCCCTCCAGCATCTCCTCCTTCACCCGTGCAGCCCTGGCCAGAGGAGGGATGTTCTCTCCTGGTTGTGTGGAAGGAACGAGGAGAAGTTATGAGGAATGTGAATGGAGTGACAGCTGCTAAGGGTTGTGATGGAATCCAGGCGTCTGTTTTTTGAGAATTCTCAAAAAACATATGTGAATGGAGTGACAGCTGCTAAGGGTTGTGACGGAATCCAGGCGTCCATGTTTTGCGAGAGCGCTGCTGCCCTGCCCTGCCACGACACGCTCTCCTTTTGAGTCGACTCAAAAGCACGACACGCTCTCCTTTTGAGTCGACTCAAAATCACGACACGCTCTCCTTTTGAGTCGACTCAAAACCACGACACGCTCTCCTTTTGAGTCGACTCAAAACCACGACACACTCTCCTTTTGAGTCGACTCAAAAGCACGACACGCTCTCCAGCATCTCCTGCTTCCTTCACCCTCGCTGCCCTCACCAAAGGGATGTTCTCCTGGTTGTGAAAGTAACGAGGGGTGGGCATGCATGGAGTGATCACGGGAAGGGTGGAGATGGAGTGACAGAGTAACGGTCAATTTAGAGTCAACTCGAAAGTCATGGATATGAACTGCCACGGCACCCAGGTATTTCACTAGAGTTTTACTATGTGATGCTCCCAATGCAAGAACGGCTTACATACTATACTATTTATGAGACCTTAATCCTCTCAAAACTGTCCCTCCCACCCACCTGGGGCACTTTGTTGCGCTTGCCATACGCCGCACTGCTGAACACCGTCCAGCACTCCATGCCCTCACCCCTCCGCACCGCACCCGATCCCTCCCCGCCGTCCCCTCTCCCCGCGCCCCCCAAATCCCCCAGCTTGGCGGTGTTGTTGCACATCCACGAGACAGCTGGAACGCCCTCCACGAAGGCGGCATCGAAGTGCCCACGTGTCGCGCTGCCATTGGCCAGCAGAGGCTTCTCGAATGCGATGATCGACGCCCAGATGGAGCTCAGCTCGAGGCGCTGGGGGATGGGTAAGGAGGAGGGGGGTTGGAAAGGACGGGGGAGAGGGGGGGGGAAGGGGAGTGGGGAGAGAGGGGGGGTGGGAGGTGAAAGTTAGCAGAAAGGGAGAGGAAGGCGTCTTGAAGGCGATGAGGGACGGCAAGATTGAGCTCAGCTCGAGGCGCTGTGAGTTGGTGAAGAGGGGAGGGGGTTGGAGAGGAAGGCACAGGGTTGGGAGATATCACAAGGGGGAAAGGAGGTAGGTGGTCTCGAATGCAATGAGGGACGAACACATGGATCTCAGGTCAAGGTGCTGGGAGATGGGTTTTGGGGGGGTGGTTGGGGGGAGCAGGGAGGGTGGGGTTGAGACGTAAGGGACTTGTGAGTCGACCAAAAGCCGACTCTGAGGGAGCAATGAAGGGCGCTCAGATAGAGCTCAGCTCAAGGCGCTGGGGGATGGATTGGGGGGAAGGGTGTGGAAGGGACGGTGAGGGGGGGCGGGTGGGGTGAGGGTGGGTGTTGTGAGATAGCAGAAGGGAAAGAGGTGGTATGGTAGGCGTCTCAAAGGCGATGTGTGACGCCCGGATGGAACTCGGCTCGGCTCAAGGCGCCGCGGGGTGGATTGGGAGTGAGGGGTGGGGAAAGGGGGGGTGGGGGGGTGTGGAGGGAGGGGGAGAGTGGGCAATAGAAGAGTTTTGGGGGGAGAGAGGGGACCCAAAAGCCACCTCTGAGCGCAGCGACGCCCAAATGGAGCTCAACTCAAGACGCTGTGAGATGAAGTGAGGGGGGGAAGAGCGGGGAAGAAGCGGAGAGGTGCGGGCAGAGGGAGTAGTGAAAGAGGTAGAAAGAGGAGGAGGCAGATGGGAGAGAGAAAGGCATGGGGTATGGAGAAAACAGGCAGGGGATCCCGTTTTGGCCCTCCATGAGAGGGAGGAACCGATTCGGTGGAGGGCCAAAACGGGATTACACATGGCAAACGGACTCCTCCTTGTGTGATGCGCTTGTGCGTTCTCCATTTTGCTTGTACTGCCATGTCCAATCCAGCTGTCACGTGACACACCCCTTCCAGCTGTCACGTGACACACCCCTTCCAGCTGTCACGTGACACACCCCTTCCAGCTGTCACGTGACACACCCCTTCCAGCTGTCACGTGACACACCCCTTCCAGCTGTCACGTGACACACCCCTTCCAGCTGTCACGTGACACACCCCTTCCAGCTCTCACGTGACACACCCCTTCCAGCTGTCACGTGACACACCCCTTCCAGCTCTCACGTGACACACCCCTTCCAGCTGTCACGTGACACACCCCTTCCAGCTCTCACGTGACACACCCCTTCCAGCTCTCATGTGACACACCCCTTCCAGCTGTCACGTGACACACTCCTTCCAGCTGTCACGTGACACACCCCTTCCAGCTCTCACGTGACACACCCCTTCCAGCTGTCACGTGACACACCCCTTCCAGCTCTCACGTGACACACCCCTTCCAGCTCTCACGTGACACACCCCTTCCAGCTGTCACGTGACACACCCCTTCCAGCTGTCACGTGACACACCCCTTCCAGCTGTCCAGCCAGCTTATGACCGGCAGTTGTCATTAAACCACCTCCTTCTTACTGGCCGTGCTTCACCACTGCCCTTCACACCACGACGCCGCGCTCCCACTCCCCTGCAATTGCACCTACCTTCATCTGTCTCGCAATCTTTGGGATGCCTGCGGGAGCGAGAAGACGGTTCGCGCACTTTCCTGGAAGGATGCGATGCGATGCGATGAGGGGAAAAGCAACGAGGAATTCTGAGGGCCTCAAAAGAGCGGAAGAGCGATGAGGAGCAGTGGACAGAGAGAGAAGTCATAAGAGAGCATGGCATGGCATGGCATGGCATGGCATGGAATGTCATGGCATAGCAGCAAGCACTGCAAGACGCACGCTCCTCTTCTGTTCTGTGTGAATGACAAGCACGCAAGTATTGACGCACCATCACAGGCTCGTATCAAACGCACCCCCATTGCCGTAACATCACAAGTAACTGCCAGAAAAAACAGACACATCCATCCACCCATTCACCCATTCATCCGCCCACCCACCCATCCACCCACCCACCATTTCACCCACCGTTGTGTGCAATGACCACGAAGTCAAACTCCCCTGCCTTGCGCCCCGTCTCCTCCAGCACCCACTTGCCCCCCCTCGCCCTCATCTTCCCTATCCACACCGGCCGCTCCACCCCCACCACGCCCTCCCTCACCTGTGGGCAGGGAATGGCGGGCGCGGAGGGGGTCATGGGCAAGGGAGGGTGGTTGGTTGGGGGGGATAATAAACATAGAGCGAGGACGGTGGTCAAATGAGCCCTCATCTTCCCTACCCACACCGACCGCTCCACCCCCACCACGCCCTCCCTCACCTGTGGTAAAGTGCGTCATGCGTGGGGAGGGGGTTGGGAAGATGACGGGGGGAGAGGGGATGGATACGATGTGATGTGAGGATGGTGATCCGCTATGCCTCGCCCGTATCTTCCCTATCCACACACTGGCTGCTCCGCCCCCACCACGCCCTCCCTCACCTGTGAAAAGAGGGGTGTCAGGGGGGAGGGAGGGAGGGGAGGAGATTGGATTGACAGTGCAAGGAGGGTAATTTGATAGGCCTCCCCCTTGTTCCCTACCCACACTGGCCGCTCCACCCCAACCACGCCTTTGAGTCGACTCAAAAAGCGCTCCACCCCCCACGCCCTCCCTCACCTGTGGTCAGAGGATGATGGGAGGGGGTGACGTGAGGGGGTGACGTGAGGGTGTGACGTGAGGGGGTGACGTGAGGGTGACGTGAGGGTGACGTGAGGGTGACGTGAGGGTGACGTGAGGGTGACGTGAGGGTGACGTGAGGGTGACGTGAGGGGGAACTCATTTCCCTGTCCGTCTCTGCTCTTGAGGGTTGAAAGTTGAAACCATGCCGTCGGTCACACAACCCTTATCCAAAGGCCAATATTGAAAGCTGCAAGTTGAAACTGGAAATCATGCAGCCAGCTGCACACACACACGCACCTTCATCCGCAATCAAAGACTGGAAGTAATGAAAATGACATGGCTGGTGGTGGTTGCCTTGCATGCACCTTGTCCGCAATCACGTGTTCGCAGACCGCTCGCATGCCACGGGGGCTCATAAGCCTCCTCCTCGCCTCTTCACCACCACTGCTGCCACCACCACCACTCGGCAGCTGTGCTGTGCTGCGCTGTGTTGCACGCACCTTGTCCGCAATCACGTGCTCGCAGAATGCCCTCATGCCACAGGGGCTGATGAGCCTCCTCGCCTCTTCACCACCACCACTGCTGCCACCACCACCAAGGGTTGGGAGCTCCGAGAATGCCCCCCCTGCCTGCAGCGTGCCTATGCGCCCCTCTTCCCACACCCGCAGGGCACCTTCCTTCAGCCACCTGGTGGTGCGTGGTGGAGTGGGGTGGAGAGCGGTGGAGTGAGGTGGAGTAGGGTGGAGTGAGGTGGAGTGAGGTTGAGTGATTGATGCGGTGAAGCTATCACATGCAGGAAAGCAACAACAGGGCCATCGCAGCACGTGCACAGCAGCAGAGAACAACACTTCAGCCCGAGACTGCCAGCCCGAGACTGCCAGCCCGAGACTGCTAGCAGCCCATCCGTCCACCTCGAAACCATATCTGCCGATTTTGAAGGCTGCTGACCTGTCAGCAAATGACTGGATGTCAGAACGGTCAGAATCTGCGCACCTGTCGACGTATGATTGGAAGCGTGAATCTGTGACGGTGAAGAACTGTGCAGCGTGGTCAAATAGGCGCAGCTTCCCAGCAACTTCCACCTCCCGAGTGGCCATCCGCCCGCCCAGCCCGTGCTTGCCCTGCCGCAAGGGGAGCAGACAGGGCGAGGAGAGGGAAAATGCGCGAGAGGAAGAGGAGAGAGAGGGTGAAAAAGGAGAGGGTGGAATGGGGTCGATGTGGAAAGAGAGAGGTGTACAGAGGTGGGTAGAGGAGAGGAGAGAAGAGAAGGGAAGAGCAGATGAGGCAGGGGGCATGGCGGCGGGATGCGCACACCCTTGTTCCCTCAGCACGATTCCTTTGGAACTTGAGTGGACCCCTGCAGCCGGTCCCGAGCCTCCCTTCCCACACACATCACAATGCTCGGTTAAACCCCTTATAAGCCCCTGCTAAAACCCGAGTAACCTCCACCAAGCTCCAAGTAACCCCCTGCAAGGCCCCCCCTTACAGCGTCGAGCACGTTGCTGCGGATACCGCGTTCCGCCGGCCCCAGCGCGCACATCAGCCCCTGCTAAGCCCTCCTGAATCCCTACAAACCCCCTCCTGAACCGCTACTGAACCCCCTGCAAAACCCTCCCGTACAGTATCAAAAACGGTGCTGCGGATGCCGCGCTCCGCCAGCCCCAGCGCGCACATCAGCCCCGCCATGCCGCCGCCCAGAATCGCCACGTGCGGGTCGCGACTCATTGGCTCCGGAAATTCCGCGGGCTCCAGCACGACGTGGCTGCGCTTCTGCCGCTCGCGCCTTCCGCTCCCGCCGCCCTCCCGCGCTTCCCCCTCCGCTCCTGCGCCATCCCCGTTCTCCCCCGCCTGCTGCGCGTCCCCGCTTGCCCTCCCGCGCGCAGGCTTACCGCCGCCCCGCTTATTCTTCCCCCCCGAAGGCCTGCTCTCACCCCGCCCGCCCTTCTCCGCAATCCGTCGCGCAGCGCCGGAAATCGCGCTCTCGCTGCTGCTGCTGCCGCCCGTGCGGCTCCACTGCTTCGCGAACGAGCTCGGCTTCTCGCCCTCGCCGGCAGCCGCGCACCGTACGGACGAGCGCGATCCGCGGACTAATCTGCACGGTAAATCCCTCTCTGCACGAGCTAGGCCCTCAACAAGCAACTCCCCTGGATGGTTGCTCCTGACGGTTTCTCGAGGTATCAACCTTGGTCTTATGTCGGCGCTGAGAGATTTCTGACTGTTTTTTAGGAGAAAAGGAGTGCGAAGGGACGAGCATGACTGGAGCAAAGCAGCGGATGCCATGACGGCTAGGCGCGTTGCGAAGCTTGAGAAGCGGAGCGTAATGACTAGGTGGTCTTCGATCTCCGCCAAAGATAGGGATACTCTTTGATATAAGGGGCATTATTCTGAATCCAAGTGTATTGTACGTCATGTATAACCACTTATAGCAAGAATATATGATGCGTAACAAAGAATGTCAACTTTTAAATCATTTACAAACAATTTCGATTTTTGTTGAATTAAAATGCCACCAAATTTTTCAAATAATCGTTTTTTATCCGACCGCTTTCAAAACTAGACAGACTTCCATGAGAATGACTTTTTTGTACTTTTTGTGTACGTGCTTTGCACCATTATGGTAGAGTGGCTAATAAAGGGGAAGCTACTATTGCGTAGTTTCGGGCCTGCCGCGCAGCTGGATTTTGCGTGGCAGTAGCTTCGACCTTCCTCCTTCCCACACATTCCTCCTTCACCTTCGCATTCCTCTCTTCCCACACGCCACCTCAACGCCTTCTAAACTCCTTCCCCGTCCCGCTTTACGCGTTCTGTTATTGGTTGCGCTACCTCTAAAAGCTCCTAAGCATCCGTTCGTTCTTCTACGCCTACTCACGTTAACCTACACGCTACAGTCATAGCAATCTTTTTTTTTCTTCTCTCTGTACTTCGTCACTGCTAGTTGAGAACTCAGAATTCAACTGTGTACAAGGGAAGTCATCTCGTTATCCCTTTCACGAACTTGGAAAAATGAGCGAGCTCGTCCCACCAGAGCCAGCCGGCCACAGCGCGCGAGTCTCTGTGGAGGTAGTGTCGGCGCGCGGCCTCCGCAACAAGCGGAAGCTCCCCTTCACGCGCATGAGCCCCTGCGCGCTCGTCTCCCTCCCCGGCCGCCCCTCCTGCTGGAAAGCCTTGCCGCCAGCCGTCAACGGCGGGCGAAATCCCACCTGGGGCGGCGGGCCGCAATTTACGGCGGAATTCGAGGTGGATGACCTTCTGCCCCGCTCAGAATCGTCTCCGCAGCAGCCATCCGCCTCCGCCTTCCCTTCCGAATCTTCATTTCCCGCCTCTCCCATTTCCTCCGCTTCCGCCGATCATAAATCTACCGCCTCGACGTTTCCCTCCCCCGCCTCCTCCGCAGCTGCATCCTTTCCCCCCGCGGCACTTCCCCCCCACGCGCGCGCGCAAGTGCGCGTGGAGCTCTTCAGCTCCGCTACCCTGCGCAAGTCGCTCGGCTCGGCCACCGTGGCGCTGGACGCGGCCTTCCGCCGACCGGGGGAGTGGCAGTTAGCGCAGCTGCCAGTGATGCGCTCGAGGTGCAAGGGGGGAGACGAGCGCGCGAAGCAGAGCGGATGGGTGACGGTGCGGGTGAGGGTTTGGGGAGTTGCGGAGGCGGGGATGGGGGAGAGGGGGATGGCGGAGGGGGGAGCAGCATGCTGGCAGCCCCCGCTTGCACCCATCCCATCGTTCTACACCCAAACAGGTAGGGAGTGCGATGCTGACGTGGATGGTGCTGACGTGGACGGTGTGAGAAGAGAGGGGGTAGCAGCTGCAGCAGGTGTAGTGACAGCTGGCTCAGCAATCACCCCATCTCCATCGCCTTTAACACCTCCACCACCACCGCCTGTTACTGGTTACCCTGCCGCACCCCCTTATAGTCACACTGTGCCACCTCACTACCCTCCCAACTATCCTTCGGGACCATACGCTCAACCAACCAGCAGCACTCACCCGTACACAGCCTATGCAGGACCGTCCAATCCCCCTGCACCATGGTACCCCTCGTCACAAGCACCTCCAGTGACGGTGTACAAGCACAGCAAGCACGGGCAGAAGAGGAGGGCGCCAGGCAGGGCGGGGCTGGGTGCTGGGTTGGCGCTGGGAGCCCTGGGTGGGCTGTTGGTGGGGGATGCCATTGGGGATTCGATTGGGGATGGGTTGGGAGATGCTGGAGGATTCGATTTTGGAGGGTTTGGTGACTTCGGCTTTTGATCTGATAAATGTGTAGCTTTAGTGTCTCCGGTGTAGCGAGTGTACTGTGATTTTGTACATATGGCTGGTAAGAAGTACGAACTGCGCTTTTCACTGTGATGGTTGTGATCAAAAAAATGGTGGGACATTTCGTGGAAGAAACTTGTTAGTGCTATGAATTGTCGTATCAAAAAGTAAGCTATTCTAGTGTATTCTGCATAAGGGGGAAGTTACTAATGAGGTGTTGAAGGGTGTTGCTTTCCGCGTGACCTCACCCTCGCCCCCTAGGACCCCCAAGACCCCCAGCGACCCCCAAGGACCCCTGGGAACCCCAGCGACCAGCAGCCCTGCCCACCACCTCACAGCACAACCTTCGGCCCCCCCAACCCTCACGCCCTCTGTTCTCTTTCTAGAAAGCTATCTCAAGAGGGTCTAAAACCATTCCTTTCAATGCCTACTATTCTTACCCTTCACACTATTAGTCAAACGTATCGGTTTTTCCCCTTGCACTGTAACACAACTTAGAATCCAAGTGTGTATTAGAAAAGTCCCCTCGCCCTCTCTTTCACGAACTTCGAAATATGAGCGAGCTCATCCCGCCAGAGCCAGCCGGCCACAATGCGCGAGTGTGCGTGGAGGTAGTATCTGCGCACGGCCTCCGCAACGAGCGGAAGCCCCCCTTCGCGCGCATGAGCCCCTGCGCGCTCGTCTCCCTCCCCGGCCGCCCCTCCTGCTGGAAAGCCTTGCCGCCTGCCGTCAACGGCGGGCGAAACCCTACCTGGGGCGGCGGGCCGCAATTCACGGCGGAATTCGCAGCGGATGACCTGCTTCCCCACTTAGATTCGTCTTCGCAGCAGCCCGCCTCTTCCCTCCCTTCCGAGTCCCCCTTTCCCGCTTCTCCCTTGTCCTCCGCTTCCGCCGATTACATATCATCCACTGCCGCGACGTTACTCTCCTCCGCCTCCTCCGCAGCTGCATCCTTCCCCCCCGCGGCGCTTCCCCCCCACGCGCGCGCGCAAGTGCGCGTGGAGCTCTTCAGCTCCGCCTCGCTGCGAAAGTCGCTCGGCGCGGCCACGGTGGCGCTGGACGCGGCGCTCCGCCGACCGGGGGAGTGGCAATGCGCGGAGCTGCCTGTGATGCGCGGGGGGGGAGACGAGCGCGTGACGCAGTGCGGATGGGTGACGGTGCGGGTGCGGATTGGGGGAACCGCGGAGGCGGGGAGGGGGGAGGGGGGAAGGGCGGAGAGGGGAGCAGCATGCTGGCAGCCGCCGTGTCGGAGTTACCGCTATGCTCTTCTCTGCCTTGATTCTCCTGCTCTGCCTCTCCTTCGTTCCTTCTGCTGCCTCAGCCACTCTCATTGAAAGAATGGTAACTCTCACCTCAAAGGTCCTCTCTGAGTGGTGTGCCACCTGTAGGCAAATCTGAGGTAACAACTGTCCACTATACGAAAGGATAACAAACAGAAAGCATTGTGTGTGTGTGTGAGAGTGAACTTACCTGTCCCTGGCTCGAGCCGTGCATTTCTCAATGTGCGGCTTGAGCCTGGGTTGGGTTTGTTCCCATTGGTCGCGAGGATTTCACCCCCTGGTGTTCTCCTACCAACTTCGCGTCAATTTCCCAGCCTCCCACCTACCCATCCTTGAGCCTGCATACAACAAATACAACACATTACTACACCCTTTCTACACCACAATCATACTGGCACCTTATATGCACAAACGTACATATTCGGTGACAGCTGTCGGAGTTACCGCTATGCTCTTCTCTGCCTTGATTCTCCTGCTCTGCCTCTCCTTCGTTCCTTCTGCTGCCTCAGCCACTCTCTGCCCCCTCCTGTGCCCGTGCTCGCGCAGCTTGAGCGCGGGTCACAGGACCGTTGCGCTGAGGCCCGCTGCCTCTGATCACGGCAGTGTTCGTTTGATGCTCCTTCACTTGCGCCCCCGTGTCATTCTCCAGGACCAGCACCCCTGAAGGGCGCACCTCCTTGACCTTCCAGCGGACCGTACCCAGCCCCACATCCAGGTTGTCTTGCTTTGCCCTCTTGAGGTACACCTCCTGCCCTTCACAGACGCCTCTTGCCACTCGCCCCTCTCCCTTGCGCTGCCTCTGTTCGTACCTCCTTGCGTCCCTCAGCTGTGCAGTGTGCAGGTTCTCCAGTGCCGCTGGCAGCATGTAGCGCATGTAGCGCGCTCTCACCTCGGACAGGGCCACCCAGTTCTTGATCGTGCCTGCTGTCACCGTGTCTGTCAGTACCCGTGGTGCCTCCACTGGCAGGATTGGCTCTCTTCCGTAAAGGAGGCTGTACGGGGAGTGGTCCTTGAGTGCTGCCTGCTTCCCGAACCTGTACCCTGCGGCTATCCAATCCAGCTCCTCATCCCAGTCCCTCTTCCTCTGCTCCCCATAGGCCCGCAGCCCCCACTTGAAGGTCTGCACCGCTCGCTCGGTCAGCCCGTCGCTTTGTGGGTGGTAGCGGGAGGTTTTTCTGTGCGCTATGCCGGATTCCTTCAGCAGCTTCTCAAATTCCCCCAGAAACTCCGTCCCCTGATCCGTGAGTACCTCCCCGCACGCTCCAAAGCGACACACCACCTGCGCCTTGAAGGCTGCTGCTATGTGCCTCGCGCTCTTGCTGGGGATGGCTTTCACCTCCAACCACTTGCTCGCATGCTCCACCATGAACACGATGTACCGATTTCCGCTCCTGCTGAGCGGCAGCTCTCCTGCAAGGTCCAAGGACCATCGGAATCCCAACCCGCAAATCGGCAGTGAATGCAGTTCTGCTTTGGCCTGCGTTAAGTTTGCCTTGCTCCTCTGACACGCCTCACACCCCTCCACCCACTCTTTCACTTGCTTGCGCATCCCTTCCCACCACCAGCCTGTCTTCAGCAGGTGTACAGTCCTCTCGTGCCCGAAGTGTCCCAGCTTCGTGTGCACCTCCTTGATCACTGCTTCACGGTCCGTGGGTGCAGGCACTAGCTTCCACCCGTCCTCTGTCTTGATCTGCAGCTGCCGCTGATACCACCTGTAGTGGTGCCCCCGTGCCCGCACTCTTTCTGACACTGTCTCGTCTTCCTCTGTTTCTCCTTTCACCCACCGCATTGCCTTCTCGTCCTGCCAGATGTCGGCTGGTCCCTTGCTCCCCTTGGCTCCGACCTCTTCCGCTTCTCTCGCCAGCATGATCAAGGTGTGTGCTGGCTCCAGCTCCGTCCCTTCCGACCCCTGTGTTCTCTGTCCTGATTCCAGCGGTGGTGGGTTGCGAGAGAGACCGTCGACGTGCTGCAGCGTCTTCCCCGGCCTATGCCTGATCTGGAAATCATATTCTTGCAGCTTCACTGCCCACCTTGCGTTTCTTCCCGTCAGCCCTGGTGTGGTCATCAGCCAAGTGAGGGGCTGATGGTCAGTGACCAGTGTGAACTCGCGGCCCTGCAGGTACACCCTGAAATGCCCCACCGCCCACACGGCCGCCAGCCCCTCCCCTATGTATGAGCTATACTGCGCCTCTGCGGGGTTGCAGCTCCTGCTGGCGTAGGCTACCACTTTTTCCACTCCCTCCACTTCCTGGCACAGGATTGCCCCCATCCCCTGGCTGCTCCAATCGGTGTAGAGGACGAAGGGCTGGTCTGCTGCTGGCAGCCGCAGCACGGTTGCTGTCTTCACGGCTGTCATGAGGTCTTGCAGTGCTTCCCTCTGCTGTTCTCCCCACTCCCATACCTTGTCCTCTCGCAGCATCCCGTTCAGCACTGCCGCCCGCTTACTGAAGTTAGGCACGAAGCGCCTGTAGTAGCTGAGGAAGCCCAAGACTGCGCGCAGCCCTGTCTTGTCCCTGGGTTCCCTCAGCCTGTCCAGCACCTGCACCTTTGCTTGCTGAATCCCGATCTGTCCTCCTGTCACTTCATACCCCAGGTACTGCACTGTCCGCTCCCCCCACCTGCACTTGTTGGGATGACAGGTGAGCCCTGCCTCCTCTATTGCACTCAGGGTCCGTTCCACGTCCTCAAGGTGCTGCTGCTCTGTCTGGCTGAAGATGACCACATCATCAATGTAGCATGCTGCATGTTCAATCCCCCGCAGCACCGCATCCATAACTCTCTGAAACACTGCCGAGGCATTCCGCAGGCCGAAGGGCATGTATAACCACTCATACAGCCCGTCCGGTCCGTGTAAGGCTGTCTTCTTCACATCTTCCTCTCTGATTTTTATCTGATTGAATCCCTGGCGCAGGTCCAGCGTCGTGAAGTATACTCCGTCGGCCAGCTTGTCGAAGAGTTCTTCCGCCATTGGCATGGGGTACCTATCCGGCACGGTGATCTTGTTAAGATCTCTGTAATCACCGCACATTCTGCGGCTCAGCACCTCGCCTGTCAAATCCTTCCTGGCTGCCACCACGGTCGGGGTTGCGTACTCTGACTCTGACCTTCTGATCAGTCCTGCTTCCAGCAACTCCTGTACTTTCTCCTTGCAGATTGCCTCATCCCCTGGTGGCATCTTTCTTCTGCGATGGAACACCGGCTCTTCACTGTTCAGCTTCAATGCCATCTCCTTGATCTTGCACTTCCCCAACTCCTGCAGGGTGAAAGCGAAGCCTTTCCTGTGCTTGACCAGTAGTTCCAGCATCGCTGTCTTCCCTCCCTCGCTCATGCTCTCTCCTATCTTCCACTCAGGCTCTGCTGTTGGCAGGCAGGTCCACACCCCTTGTCTCACCGTTGCCTCTGTATTTTCTCCCTCCTTCAGTCCCCAGTGCAGCACCGTTTCTCTCCACATCCGCTGCACCAACCACCTCATCACGTATCCATCCATTGCATTCCCCATCGCCCGCCTCCTTTCCTGCTCTGTCACGCCCGGGGCTGCTGTGATGTTCTCCTTGTACCCCATAGCCAGCTCCCTCTCCAGGGCCGTGGGCTCTTCCCATCTTCCCTTCCTATGATCGAGCACTAGTCCTGGGCCTGGCTGCTTCCCCTCCATCTGGTACCCTGCTGCCCCTTCATATGACACGAGCGTCGGCAGTGCTTGCCTCTCTTGCCCCACTGTGTTGCAAGGGTAATGTCGGCTGTAGCTCCTCTTGCTTACTGGTGCTGGTGTTCGCCCAGGCTCGAGTATATCGCTCAGCTTCCGCCCCCCTGCTCTTCTCACCCCCTCTATCTCCCTCTGCAGGTCTTCTGCTGGCACCACGTTTTGCCAATACATTCTGAGCCTGTGTGAGTAGGCTCCCATCCGTGTTGCGTCGCAGCTTACCCCTTTTCCCACCTGTCTGGTCACTCGCTCCCTTACCAGCCGTATGGGCTCACGCACATCTCCTTCCATGTCTAAATGCTCCAGCAGGTACGCCACCCTGCCTTGTTGAGCCTGCAGCCATTCCATCACTCTGAACAAGTCCTCCATCAGCTGTGTTCGCAGGTCTTGCTCACCCTTGCCTTTCCCAGCCCATGATACCCCTTGGCACTCCCACCCAGCCACTAACAGGTCCACGTGCCCCCAGCTTGCCACCTCAGCTTCTGTGATGGCCCTGACGTCGTTGACTCCTCTGCTCATTGCTGCCCTGATCACCTCTTCCTTCAACAGCTCCGGGAACTCGCTGTGCAGCTGCCATGCATGATGCTCCGCCATTTTCCTTGCTTCTGCCGCCTTCTCTACGTAAATCCACTGCTTCACTGCTATCCCGTTCCGTACCACCGCTGCCAAACCCACCCCTATGCCCCCGAAGAGTTCCACCAGGCGGATAGGTTGCTGCCAATCGGATTGTTGGCTGGGCTCGTCCATGAAGTGCATCCTCGGCTGTCCACCCTGTTCCTTGTTCCTCGCGGTCTCCTGTGCCCCCTGCTTCGCTGCCCCCTCCTTTAGATCCGCCCTGTAAGCCCGCTTTGGCTCTGTCTTGACGAACTGCACCGGCAGCTGTCCCAGTGGCTCACCCTTCTTCCACCACCTGGTTCTGAATTCTACCGTCTCCTTCCAAAAGCAGATGGTCATGCCCAGTGCAAAGATCATCTCCGTGCCCACCAAAACGTCGAAATCTTCAGATTCTGAGATCCCACACCTGATCCTCACCGGTGTTTCGTGCTTCTCTCCTTTGAGCACCGTCAGTTCTATTGGAGTCCTTGTGCATGGCATCCACTTTGACTCTCCTCCCTCTGCTGTCATCACCAGCATTCCCTTCACTACATGTCTGTCCGGCGCCCACAGTCCCAGTTTTTCTGCCATTCCCCTCCCTAGTATCACGCTCTGCGCGCCCGTGTCTATAATAGCCGTCTTCGCCTTCTCCCCTTCCACTGACAGCGCACCTCCTTGTATCTGCAGCACTGAAGTCTGGCACGCCAGCCGCTCCTGTGGATGCCGTGCCGCTGTACACCTCTCTTCCTTCTCCTCCGGTTTCTGTCCTCTCTCTCGCTCCTTCCTTACCTGGTCCTTCCGTGCATCCTTTCCTCCGCTGCGTAGCCCCATCTCCTCCCTTCCTCTCCATGCCATGTATGCTGGCTGCTCCTCGTGTTCCACCTCATCCTTCGCTTTGCCTGCCCAGCTCATGAAAGCGGCCTCCTCATCTTGCTCTACATCCTCTTCCTTTTCCTTCCCCGCGTACATCCCCGCTTCTGCCTCGCGTCGTGGTCCCATTGCCTGCAGCTGAGCCTGCAGCCTGCCAATCTGCTTTTCCAGGTCCTCTGGTGTCCTCTTCGCCGCTCCTTCCCGCTGATAACACTCCCTTGCTGCATGCCCTCCCTTCCCACAGATTTCGCACTTCGGAGCTGTTGGGCATTCCCGCCGCCGGTGCCCTGGCTTACCACAGGAGTCGCAGTTCTTGCAGTCTCTGCGCAGGTGCCCTGGCTGCCCGCATCGGTGGCACGTTCGTGCGTCAGTCCTGCTATCCCCTCTTCCCCCTGCCCTTTCCTTTTCCTCTGGTATCATGGCTGCTGCCCATGTAGGTCCTCTGCCACGCTCCGCTGGTCGTTGCCGGTAGGCTTCAAGCTTCCTCTGGGCCATCTCCATCTTCTCAGCTAGCTCAAACACTTCATCAAGTGTCACTTCAGCCCCCATCTCATATACTTTCAGCCTCAGCCCGCTTCCCAAGGTACCCTCCAGGCCGTCCAGGAACTTGCTCACAAGCAGGCCCATGTCCGCACAGCTCACGTCCTCCGCTATGTTAACCAGCCGATTGTAGTAGGTGAGTAGTGACTCTCCCCGCCCCTTCCTAAAGTCTTGAAACTCTCTGATCTTCTCTGCAGTGTGGCCTGGGAACTGCCGCTTCAGCCGCCTCAGAAATTCTTCGGTTGGGTCCTCCCCATACCTTCCTGCCCTCTCCAGTAGCTCATTCATCTTCATCCTGTATAACGTTTCTGCCTCCCCCTCCAGTGTGTTTGGCAGGCTCAGAAAGAAGTCCACTGCATCCATGCCGCCCCTCTCGCATCTGTACCGCACGTTGCCCACTTGCATGAGATAATTCTTCAGTGTGGGCCCCAATCGCTGGTCCCCAGAGAAGCGTGCTGGTACTTCCACCCTTGTGACCATGGCTGTACTTCCCTTTCCTTCTCCCCACGCCTCACTATATCTCTCTGCTGTCCTGCCTGCCGTTCCCCTCTCTCCCGCCCGCCGTATTCCCTCCCTCGCCTCTCTGGCTCGCTCCAGGCTGTCCATCAGCCCGCTGCCTCCCACTCTGCTGCTGCGCAGATCTTGTCCTCCTTCGCCGGCACGCCTCTCGTCATGTTGCCGATAACGCTCTGGCGAACGTGCCCCACCGCTTTGCCTTATATCCCTGCTCCGCTGCCGCGGTGGCGAGCGATGTCTGCCCCCGTGACTCTCCTCAAGCTGCTGCCGCCAATCCGGCGAGCGCGCCTCGCCTCTCCACCCTCCTCCAGGATACCGTTGCGCGTCAGGCGAGCGCTGGACATCTCTGCTCCTCCCATCATGATAGCGCTGCAGATCTGGTGAGTGTGAGCCCCTCTCGCTCCTCCCGCCGTGATACCTCCGCGGATCTGGTGAACGCGTGCTGTCTCCGCGCTCCTCCCCACGACGCTGCCGTGGATCTGGCAAGTGGTGACCACTTCCGCGCATTTCGTCGTGCCACTGCCGCACATCAGTCGAGCGGTAGCCGCCGTCGCGCCTGTCCTCACGCTGCTGCCGCGAATCTGGCGAGCGGTTGCCGCCGTCACGTCTGTCCTCGCGCTGCCGCCGCGGATCTGGCGAGCGGTAGCCGCCGCCGCGCCTCTCGTCACGCCGCAGCCGCGGATCTGGCGAGCGATGGTCGCCGCCGCGCCTCTCGTCACGCTGCAGCCGCGGATCTGGCGAGCGATGGTCGCCGCCACGCCTCTCGTCACGCTGCCGCCGCGGATCTGGCGAGCGATGGTCGCCGCCGCGCCTCTCGTCACGCTGCAGCCGCGGATCTGGCGAGCGATGCCCGCCGTCGCGCCTCTTGTCTTGCTGCAGCCGCGGATCTGACGCATGCCTCTCGCCACCATGATTCTGGTCGTGGTGCTGATGGGGGTCGGCGAGCGCGATCCACGGCTACGCCTCCTGTCGTCGTTGCCTTCTTCACCACGCGTCTGGTTCCGCGCACCATCCTTCCCGCCTATTTCTGCCGCGCCTGGCGCAGCCTCCTCGCTCGCCAGCATCGGACTGGCTTCCTTGACTTCGGCGTGCATATCGCGCTGCTCGCCCGCGCCTTCCTCATGGGCCTCGTCATCGCCCTTCGCTTCACTCTCGAGATCCATTTCCTGCGGCTTCTCCGCCATATCGACCTCGCCCTCCCCATCCACATCGAGATCTCCTTGCCGACCAGAGAATAGCTCCTCCAGGCCACGCCCGCGACTGCGATCTTCGCGACGGCGGTAACCTTCGTCCGGCGAGCGATACGCTCCCGTGTCGTGGCGATGTCCGCATTCGCCACCAGCCCCGTGGTGCGTATCCGTCCGCCACGGGTCACTTCCCATCCTGACGGACTCGGATCCGCCTCTTCCTTCGCGCTCTGCACCTTCTTCACGGCGATCTGGCGCGAGAGGGACCAGATCGGCGCGAAAAGCCGGCCTCCGCGGCGAGCGCTCAGGCCTCCGCGGCGAGCGGTCAGGCCTCCGCGGCGACCTCTCTAGCGAACGCCCGCGCTCTCGTGAGCGCTCCCGCCGCGAGCGATCACCCTCACGACGATCGTACTTCCTGCCATAACGCAACTCGTGCACATCCATGCTTGCACGCGCACCTTTCTGTTTGTTATGAAAGAATGGTAACTCTCACCTCAAAGGTCCTCTCTGAGTGGTGTGCCACCTGTAGGCAAATCTGAGGTAACAACTGTCCACTATACGAAAGGATAACAAACAGAAAGCATTGTGTGTGTGTGTGAGAGTGAACTTACCTGTCCCTGGCTCGAGCCGTGCATTTCTCAATGTGCGGCTTGAGCCTGGGTTGGGTTTGTTCCCATTGGTCGCGAGGATTTCACCCCCTGGTGTTCTCCTACCAACTTCGCGTCAATTTCCCAGCCTCCCACCTACCCATCCTTGAGCCTGCATACAACAAATACAACACATTACTACACCCTTTCTACACCACAATCATACTGGCACCTTATATGCACAAACGTACATATTCGGTGACAGCCGCTTGCACCCATCCCATCGTTCTACACCTACACAGGGACTGAGGACGGTGCTGACGTGGACGGTGCTTACGTGGACTGTGCAATGAAAGAGAATGCAGCAGTTCCAGCAGATGCAGTGCCAGTTGGCTCAGCAGCGGCACCAATCAGGGTGCCAGGTCAGCTAGAGGATGCACGAAAGCCTTCATCTCACAGCCATCAGACCGCTGCACACCCATCTCCACCACCTCCAACACCTCCGCCACCACCGCCTGTTATTGGTTACCCTGCCCCACCCCCTTATAGTCACGCTGTGCCACCTCCACAGGATCCGCTGCCCAATCCAGGACCTTACCCCCAATCAAGCAATCCATCTGGGCCAGGTTACCCCTCGTTACAAGCACCTCCAGCGCCAGCGTACAAGCACAGAAAGCCTGCGCTGAAGGTGAGCGTGCACCTGGGTACTACAGGGTTGGTGCTGGGGGCGCTGGGGGCGCTGGGTGAGCTGCTGTTGCGGGATGCAATTGGGGATGAACTGAGGGATGTTAAAGGATTTGATTTAGGTTGATTTCATCTTAGTGGAGTTTTAGTGCCTGGTGTAGCGATTGTACACTGGTTTGTACAAGGAATTTACTTAGCATAAATAAGGTAATAAAAATAGTGTGTCGTTCACTTCAATGGTTTTGCAAGGAAGAAAATAAAGGGAAGCTTGTTTTAGCAACTTGTTAGCTCTGTGAAGTAAAACTATATAACTGCTGCTTGCGAGTGTTCCTCTCCTTGTCTGTGAAGCGGGACTTATGTTACCGAGGATCAGTATCGGTTAATTATTCCGAGTTCAAGATGTGCTCAGAAGAGCGCATCAGCAAAAGCGATTGGCTGTTCACGCGTCACCCAGCAATGCCGAGCCGCTGCTGGAAGGGTCGGGGCGCAAGCGGTCCCGGCCACCGTAGAACGCGGCATGATCGTCACGCCCACGTCGATTCGCTCGCCTTTCAACGTGATTTCCCTCCTCCATCCGTTGCGTCGAAAGCCGTTCTCGCGACGTCGTAATGGCAACTTGCTCGCACACGAGCGTCGCACAACAGGTCGCCGTCGCAAGGGGTTGTCGCACGCGCGACGCCTCCCCCTGCTATAAAACACAGTCGCGCGGAGCACTGGGTTTGCGCTCTCGCGATGGACAGCGCCAGGATCGTGCGCCGAGCCTCCTCTTCGCGCGCGCATTCCCCTCCCCACACGTCCGCCGCTCTCCCGCGCTTCTCCCTCCGCCGACTCCCCTTCCACTCGCGCGCCCGCCCCTTGCGCCATGGAACCGGCGTATGCACCAGCATCGGCGCGCTCTGCTGCCTCCTCTCTCTCCTTGCCCTCCTCCTCCTCCTTCTCATCGTCCTCCGCTCCACCCTTCGCCTGGCCTCCGTCGCACCCTCCGCAGCCAGCGGTACGACTCATGGCGATGCACATTCGTCGTTTCTCGACGGACTCGACGACTGCCAAGACGAATTCCGTCAACTGTTTGACGAGTTCCGTTTGCGCGAAGGAACGGACGGAATTGACTGCAGCGCGCTGATCGACTCCGTCGCGGCGGACGACGGCGTAACTCGAGGCGGCGCGCCCCGCGCGAGTGGCGCGGCAGGTACGGCAGCAGGGGAGACGAGGTCACACTACAAGAGAGCAGCGGGCGAGGAGGAAGAAGAGGAGGAGAAGTCAAGCGTGTCTGCTGCTACTGCTGCTGCTGGCAGCGAGGGCGAGGAGAGGGGTTCAGGTTCAGGTTCATTTTCAGGTTCAAACCTCACTGCGGCGTCCCTGCCTCCCCTGAGCGCGTTCGTGGAAAGCTCCTTCTTCCACCCCATGGCCTTCGCTGGTGACTCGAGCAGAAGCAGTGAGGGCGACCGCAGCATACAGGCCGAGAGCACCGACAGCAGCAGCAGCAGCTTGGGAGGCGGCAACCTGGCATGGGGCCTGTGCATTGCCATCGCTCCCACCCACTGCTCCTGCTCCCCTCCCTCCCGCGCTCCCCTTCCCCCGCCCTCTCCCCAGCCCGCGCACCCCTTCTCCCTCTCCGCCCTGCGCCATCTGTTCCCCGCCCATGCCACTGAGGCCACTGCAGCTGGCAGCAGCAGCAGAAGCGAGCAGCACAGCGAGTCTTCTCCCACAGACCCCACCACCACTTCAAACCCATCCGCACTCCTTTCACCTGCCCTGGACCTGCTGCTCTCCCTGGATCGCCACCGAGCCAAGGGGCTGCTGCTGGAACGGTCCATGCGCGCCGTGGCTTACAGCCCCGGCTGCCGAGCCTGGATGCCAGGCTCGGAAAAGAGGGACAAGTGGAGACAGCAGAGGAGCGGGGAGGAGAGAGCAGGCGAGGAGGATGGGGCGGCGGAAGAGGGGTGGGATATTGGGAGGAATGAAGCTGCAAAGACGGATGAGGGAGGGGGAGAGAGAGAGGAAGAGGAGGATGGAGGAGATGGTGGTGGTGAGGGTGGAAATGGTGAGGGTGATGAGGAGGATGGGTACAGGCCGGTTCTGAGGGAACTATCAGCTGATTTTGAGGTGGATCTGGTGCAGGCGCCACCTGCCCTCTGCTCGCTCGCTCACGCCCTGCCAGCAGCAGCCAGGCAGCGGCTGCTTGGTGCCTACTCGCCACGGTTTTTCCCTCCCCACCGCACTGCACACCTCTGGACGGCTCTCGGTGCCGCCTCTGCCTCGGGGCAGCAAGATGGGGCGAGGAAACAGGGGGAGTTGCAGCAGCAGCAGCAACGGCGGCAAGGGTTGGAGGAGCAGCAGGGGGTGAAGGAGCAACAAGTGCAAGGATTGAAGGAGCAGAGGTGTGTGGAGAGAGTGAGAGCGGCGTGCATGCGGCAATGGTGGCAGGGGGAGGTGCAACGGACAGTGCAGTTCGTGCATGGTGTGCGGCAGTGCGCTGCCTCGTCCCCCCGCCACGTGCTCTTCCTGCACGCACCCCACCAGCGCACTCGGAACTCACGGACGCCAGCCAGAAGAGCAGGGGCGAGAGGGGGAGAAGGAGGAGCAGGGGGGGAAGGGGGAGTGCGGGTGAGAGAGCGGTATGATGTGGCGATGGAACGGTTTGTGGTGCGGGAGCTGCGAGGAAGGGACTGGGGCGTGGTGTCCCTCGCAGGCCAACGACCGGCACCACCACCACCCACAGCGCCAGACGCACAAGCAGGGCACGCAGTCGAAACAGGGGGCACAATAGACGCCGGGGGCACAATAGACGCCGGGGGCACAGAGGAGGAGGGCACAGCCCAAGCAGGGGCCGCAATGGACGCACGGGGCATAGAGGCGGGGGAGAGAGAAGAAGCAGGAGGGGCGTCTCACGAGGGCGGGTGGGCATCAGTGCTGCGGGGTGTGAGGGGCGTGCAGGCGCTGCTGCTGCGGGGCGAGGCGAGCCACCTGCTGCCGCTGCTGGCCCACGTGGAGCAGCGCTTCCTGGAGGGGCCTCTGGAAGACCTCCTTATAAGCTTCTTCGGTAAAAGTAAAAAGTCCGTGCACGTGCATAAACCTCCGCTGTTCTGGCGAGAGGTGGAAGGAGGAGACGGGGGCGAAGGGAGCGAGGGGGCAGGGGAGGAGGAGGGTGGGGCTTTGGAGAAGAAGAGGGTTGGGGTGGAGGAGGGGAATATGATGAATAGAATGGAGGAGGCTAGTGTTGAGTCGACACAGAACTGGGTGCAGGAGGGATGGGCTGTGGAGGACCCATTTGCTAACGAAGTCCAGAAACCCATCCGTACCGCATTGAACCCACCAGCAGCACCCATGGGGCTGTCTGTGTCGCGGAGCATGCTGGTGAGTGTCCACGGGAGGGAGGTGGTGCCGGCAGGTGCTGCTGGGAGTGTGGCAGTGAGTGGCAGGGGAGGAGGTACTGTAGGCAGCAGGGGCGATGGGGATGGTGGCAGCAGCAGGAGGGCGGGAAACGGGGCGAGGGGAACAGAAGAGCACCTTTTGAGACGTCTCAAGAGGGGAACAGAAGAGCACAGGGCAGCAGCAGCGGGCATTGGCAAGGGGGGCGCAGCAACGCGAGCAGCCGTGGTGCTGTCGCCGGGCTCGTTTGCGTGTTGGGTGAAAAGCGGGGGTGAGGCAGCAGGGGGTGATGAGAGGAGGGCACAAGCGGGCGAGGTGGAGGCGCAAGGGAAGGGCGCGGCTGGTGGGTTGAAAGGCGGTGATGCTGGTCATGGTGATGACTACGATGATGCTGATACTCCAGATGAACCAGCAGGTGTGGCAGCAGAGGGTGAGACATTGGAGGGGGTGATTCGAGGCGAGGTTGTGTTTGAGAGCCCGCTGACGGAGCAGGGGGCAGCGGTGTGGACCATGGTGGCTCCTCGCATGGTGGGGCACAAGAGGGGGCAGCAGGAAGAGCCCCATGGGGGCCACCAGGGGGGACAGCAGCGGGGGCACAAGGGCGATGATGCACACGTGGGTCGGAAGGAGACGCTGGATGGTGCTGCTGGTGGGTGGAAAGGTGCAGGGCAGGTGGGGGCACTGGCAGAGGAGGGCTCATCAGTGCTTGTTACCATTCCCATCACGGGACGGCTTTTTCTGCCCGGAATCAAGGACCAGAGAAACGTCTGGATGGGGAATGTTTTAGGTGTGGGTGACTACACTACTGTAGATACCATACCTATTGATACCATACCTGTAGATACTACCATATCTGCCACTGTTGTTTTGGCTGCTGCCACGGCAGATGGGCCTGCCAGGCTGTCAGCTCCCAGAGATGCTGTGCGGGGCACTGTGCAGATGGAGGGCGCGCTGATGTGGACTGACTCAGCGCCAGGTCATGCCAGGCTGGCAGCTGAAGGGGTGGTGCTGATTGAGAGGAGGCAGAGTGAGGAGGGGAGTGAGGAGGAGCAAGTGTGGGGGGCGTGGCGCGATGTGGACGTGTGGGGCGCAGGGCAGGGCCGAGCAGAAAAAGGGGGGGATTCATCCGAAGATGGAAAAATTCGTTCGGGTGACTCCGACAGGCTCGTGGGGGCAGAGGGGTTGGGGGCAGGCGGGGGAAGCAGCATGGGGAGCAGGGGAGGCGGGAGAGGCAAGGTGGGGGGGATGAGAGGTGCTAGGCTTGTGTTTGAGAAAAGTCAGGGAGAGGGGGGCCCCAAAGCAAATGGTGGTAGGTCAAGTGCTGTTGGTTTGAACAGGCAGGTGAAGAGAGTTCTTCTTGGAACGAGTGTTGGTGGTGGTACGGAGGAGGGGGAAGCTTTAGATAGCAGGGAGAGTGATGGCAGAGGTGGCAGCAGCAGTGCTGCCACTGCAACTAGAGGTGCGGACAAGGAGCCCATTATGTTGCAGTTGTCGTGTGATGGCATGGTGGAATACACTCAAACGAGTTGAATCCATTTTTTTGTGAAGCTTTTGTGCAGTAACTGGTTTCTAAAAGAAATTCTGACATTACCAATTTCGGATTGATAGAGTCTGGTAACATAATGCAATATCCACCTTGCGTACAAATCCACCCTCCATTCTGATAGCGACAATGAACGTGGTTACCTCACGCTTCGCTTGGCGTCGTGACTCCACACCACGATGGCCAACACAGCCTCACTTCTCCCCCCACCCTCCCTTGAACGGTCAGGGAATGGCACTTACTACTGCGTGGGCTGCATGGCCTTGCTGAAGCGTTTCGGAAAGTTTTCACTACCCTACTTAACCGATGTATTACGTCGAGAGAACAAACTGAACCGTATTCACGACCCTTGGACAAGCCCTCTCCCATCCCATCCCAGTCCCGTGCAGTGCTTTCCTCACCCCATCCCTGCCGTTCAATTCGCGCTTTCAAGCCCCTCTCTCGTTTCATCCAAAAGCCTTCCTCTGCCTGTGACGACGAGTACTGGGGAATCGGAAACCCGTGAGATTCGGTCCAGGGTAGAGTCGATTTCTCAATTCCAATTCGTCGCGACAATCCGCTGATGCATTACAGCGCGCTCTGAAGCGTGTCGGGCGGGGCACGGTGGAGCGGAGGGATGGAGCGCACGATGGTTAGCAGAGGAGCGGCAGAGGCCCGGCAGGCAGATGAGCGACAAGCGTCCGAGGGCGCAGGCGAGGCGAAGGAAGACGGTCGCATGGAATTGGCGGGGGAGCGTGGGGGTGAGAACGCAGGAGAGGGTATTGTAGCAGTTACAGCTGATGACGCAACAGTTAACGCTGATGACGCAGCAGTTAACGCTGATGACGCAGCAGTTAGAGGTGATGACGCAGCAGTGAAAGCAGACGATACAGTCGTTAAAGCGACAGATAAGGCAATCGAAGTGGAGGATACGACCCTTAAAGCGGACAGAACGTGCATTAAAGGGGACAATACAGCGACTAAGACGGACGATACAGCAATTAAACCTGCCGATAAAGCCATCAACAATAAAGCCATCGTGGGCGATGAAGCCATTGAAGCGGACGATAAAGCCGTTAAAGCGGACGATAAAGCCATGGCTGCCTCACTGAAGGTTGCAGGCGAAGCAGCTGTTTGTGAGACAGGGAGGGTCGTGGCAGCAGGGGGGGCCTCAGATAGGGCTACTGGTGAAGCAAGTAGCGTCGCGGAGACTGCTGGCGAAGCTAGTAGCGTCGCCAGGGCTACTGGTGAAGCAAGTAGCGTCGCCGGGACTGCTGGCGAAGCTAGTAGCGTCGCCAGGGCAGCGTGCGCTGCTAGTAGCGCCGTCAGGGCTCCAAGCGACGAGGCGAAGGCGACTTGTTTCGCTGACGAGAATGAGAAGGTGACAGGCGACGAAAGTAAGGTCGCAGCGGACGAGGGGAAGGTCGCAGCAGCAGGAGAAACGAAGGATGCAGCAGCAGGCGAAACGAAGGTTGCAGCAGCAGGCGAAACGAAGGATGCAGCAGCAGGCGAAACGAAGGTTGCAGCAGCAGGCGAAACGAAGGATGCAGCAGCAGGCGAAACGAAGGTTGCAGCAGCAGGCGAAACGAAGGATGCAGCAGCAGTCGAAACGAAGGTTGCAGCAGCAGGCGAAACGAAGGTTGCAGCAGCAGGCGAAACGAAGGTTGCAACAGCAGGCGAAACGAAGGTTGCAGCAGCAGGCGAAACGAAGGTTGCAGCAGCAGGCGAAACGAAGGTTGCAGCAGCAGGCGAAACGAAGGTTGCAGCAGCAGGCGAAACGAAGGTTGCAGCAGCAGGCGAAACGAAGGATGCAGCAGCAGGCGAAACGAAGGTTGCAGCAGCAGGCGAAACGAAGGATGCAGCAGCAGTCGAAACGAAGGTTGCAGCAGCAGGCGAAACGAAGGTTGCAGCAGCAGGCGAAACGAAGGTTGCAGCAGCAGGCGAAACGAAGGTTGCAGCAGCAGGCGAAACGAAGGTTGCAGCAGCAGGCGGAACGAAGGTTGCAGCAGCAGGCGAAACGAAGGTTGCAGCAGCAGGCGAAACGAAGGTTGCAGAGAGGACCAGAGAGCAGCAGCAGGAGAGGAGGGATGAGACGACGGATGAGAGGAAGGAGGAGAGGCGGGACGGGGAGCTCCCTGAGAGGGAAGGAAGGTTTGAAAAGCAGAGTGATGTGCAGAGGCACGAGGACGTAGCAGGCAGTGCGAGGCAGGGCGAGGGGGTGAATGGAGATGAGAGAAAGGCGTCAGACAGAGGCGAGGAGAAGAGGGCTAGTGAGAGTGGGGGGACGGTGAAGGGTGAGAATGGGGAAACGAGGACTGGGGAGCAGCGTGCGGGAGGGGCAACGTGTGAGGAGGGATGGAAGGGAGGTGGAGGGAAGATTGGGGGAGAGGAGGGTGGAGGAGAGGAGGTTGGGAGAGAGGAGGGTGGGAGAGAGGAGGGCGGCAAGGGGGGGGAGGGCTTCAAGAAGGGGGAAGGCGGCAAGGAGGGGGGGGCCGGCAAGGTGAGGGAGGGCGGCAAGGTGGGGGAGGGCGGTAAGGTGGGGGAGGGCGGCAAGGTGGGGGAGGGCGGCAAGGTGGGGGAGGGCGGCAAGGTGGGGGAGGGCGGCAAGGTGGGGGAGGGCGGCAAGGTGGGGGAGGGCGGCAAGGTGGGGGAGGGCGGCAAGGTGGGGGAGGGCGGTAAGGTGGGGGAGGACCGAGAGCAGCAAGGGGGCATTCGGGGAGTGGATGGCACACTGGCGGGGATGAGGATGGCATTGGGGAAAGCGGCATCGAGGGGAGCAGCGGTGGGGGAAGCGGGGTTGGGGGGGTTGGAGGAGCGTAGCGAAGGGAGCGAGGGACGAGAGGAGGAGGAGGGGGGTGAAAGATGTGGGCTTGCAATGAAGGTCAAACGCACGTGCAGCGAGGAGAGAGGGGAATTTGACAGGGAAGGGGGTTCGGGGAGGGAGGAATCGGGGGAGAAGGGGAAGGGGGGATTGGGGCGGAAGGGGAAGGAGGGATTGGGGCGGAAGGGGAAGGAGGGATTGGGGGAGAATGAGAAGGGAGGGAGGGTGATGGCAGACACAAGAGAGGGGGATGAGATGGTGGATGCGGGAAGGGAGGGGGGAAGGGAGGAGGGAAGGGAGAGAAAGGAGGAGGGAATGGAGGAAAGGGAGGAAGGGAAGGAGGAGAAAAGGGAGGTAAGGGAGGAGAAAAGGGAGGTAAGGGAGGAGAAAAGGGAGGGGGCAATGGAGGAGATAAAGGGGGAGAAAGGGGAGGAACGGGAGGAGAAAGGGGAGGAACGGGAGGAGAAAGGGGAGGAACGGGAGGAGAAAGGGGAGGAACGGGAGGAGAAAAAGGGGGAGAAATTGGAGGGAGGGGTGGAGAAAAGGGAGGAGAAAAGAGAGGAGAAACAGGAGGAGGGAAGGGAGGAGAAAAGAGAGGAGAAACAGGAGGAGGGAAGGGAGGAGAAAAGAGAGGAGAAACAGGAGGAGGGAAGGGAGGAGAAAATGGAGGGAGACGTGCGAGGAGAGGAAAAGGGGAAGGCTGGGAGGATGAGCACTGAGGCGAAGGGAGGGGATGAGGCGAAGGGAGGGGATGAGGCGAAGGGAGGGGATGAGGCGAAGGAAGCGGATGTGGTTGGTGCAGGCGAGGGGGGACATGATGCCGACGCGATGGCTACCGCAGGGCAGGTCGAAGCACAGGGGGATGGGCCAGGAAAGGACAGTGAGGAAGGAGCAAAGGAGGGGAATGAAGGTGCTAAGGGAGGGAAGGGAAGTGCAGAGGGGGGAAAGGAAAGTGTAAAGGAGAGGAAGGAAAGTGAAAAGGAGGGGAAGGATAGTGTAAAGGAGGGGAAGGAAAGTGCAAAGAACAGGAAGGAAAGTGCAAAGGAGGGGAAGGATAGTGTAAAGGAGGGGAAGGAAAGTGAAAGGGAGGGGAAGGATAGTGTAAAGGAGGGGAAGGAAAGTGCAAAGGAGGGGAAGGAAAGTGTAAAGGAGGGGAAGGAAAGTGAAAGGGAGGGGAAGGATAGTGTAAAGGAGGGGAAGGAAAGTGCAAAGGAGGGGAAGGAAAGTGTAAAGGAGGGGAAGGAAAGTGATAGGGAGGGGAAGGAAAGTGCAAAGGAGGGGAAGGAAAGTGCTAAGGAGGGGAAGGGAAGTGTAAAGGAGGGGAAGGAAATGGTAAAGGAGGGGAAGGAAAGTGTAAAAGAGGGGAAGGAAAGTGATAGGGAGGGGAAGGAAAGTGCAAAGGAGGGGAAGGAAAGTGTAAAGGAGGGGAAGGAAAGTGATAGGGAGGGGAAGGAAAGTGCTAAGGAGGGGAAGGAAAGTGCAAAGGAGGGGAAGGGAAGTGTAAAGGAGGGGAAGGAAATGGTAAAGGAGGGGAAGGAAAGTGTAAAAGAGGGGAAGGAAAGTGATAGGGAGGGGAAGGAAAGTGCAAAGGAGGGGAAGGAAAGTGTAAAGGAGGGCGAGAAAGGTGCAAATGTGGGCGAGGAGCAGTTGAATGGGGAGAAGGTGAGTGGGGAGGAGAAGGTGAGTGGGGAGGAGAAGGTGAGTGGGGAGCAGAAGGCGAATGGGGAGGAAGAGGCAGAGAAGGAGAAGGGCTGGCAAAATGAGAGTGTGCGGAAGGAGGACAAGGCGGAAAGGGGGAAGGTGGGTGGGACGGAAGGGGGAAATCTGGGTGGAAACGAAGAAGGGGAGGTGGGTGGGAAGGAAGTGGGGGAAGTGGGTGGCGTGAAGCAGGGTGCGAGGAGTGCTGAGGCGGGCAAAGATACCACTGAAGAGAAGGCGGAAGCGGTGAACAGGAGTGGAGAGAAGGCGGAAGCGGTGAGCAGGAGTGGAGAGAAGGCGGAAGCGGTGAGTAGGGGTGGAGAGAAGGTGGAAGCGGTGAGTAGGAGTGAAGAGAAGGAGGAAGCGGTGGGTAGGAGTGCAGAGAAGGCGGTAGCGGTGAGCAGGAGTGGAGAGAAGGGGGAAGCGGTGAGTAGGGGTGGAGAGACGGCGGAAGCGGTGGGTAGGAGTGGAGAGAAGGGGGAAGCGGTGAGAAGGAGTGGAGAGAAGGCGGAAGCGGTGAGTAGGAGTGGAGAGAAGGAGGAAGCGGTGAGTAAGAGTGGAGAGAAGGCGGAAGGCAGCAGCATGGAGAATTGTGGTGTTGGTGATGTGGAGGCGGGGATGGGGAAGGTGGAGGAGGGGGTGGTGGCGGAAGAGGGGGAGAAGAGGGTGGAGGGCGAAGGTGGTGTGAGAGGTGCGGTGGTGGTGAGGGCTGCTGCAGCCAGGGGAGACGAGGGGGATGGGGTGATGGGGATGGGGGAAGGGGCAAAGGAGGAGAGAAAAGGGGTTAAGGGGAAGAAGGAAGGGGCAATGCGAGAGGAGGAAGGAAAGGGGGAAAAGGAAATTGCAATGGGAAAGGACGAAAAGGCGAAGGGGATGGATGGATTGGCGAATGAGGAGGAGGAAGGGGCAAAAAGGGGGAAGGAAGGGGCAAAGGGCGAGAAGGAATGGGTAACGGAAGAGGAGGAAGGGAGAAAGCGAGAGGAGGAAGAAGCAAGGGGGGTGGAGGAAAAGGCAAAGGGGGAACACGAAAGAGCGAAGGGGAAGGAGGAAGGAGCAAAGGGGGAGGAGGAAAGGGCAAAGGCGGCGGAGGAAGGAACAAAGGAGAAGAAAAGGGTAAAGGGGGAGGATGAAAGAGCGAAGGGGGAGGACGAAGGAGCAAAGAAGGAGGAAAGGGCGAAGGCGAAGGGGGAAGCCATAAAAAGGACAGTTGAAATGGAAACTGCGTTCAGGGAAGGGACACAAGGGGAGGAGGCGAAGGGGAGGGAAGGAGAAGGAGGCATGGCAGTGCTAGTGGGTGAGGAGACAGGGGAAGCAGGGGAGACGGCGGGAGGTGTGGATGGGATGGGGAAGATGGAAGCGGAAGCAGAGGGGAGCGTAGAGGAGACAGCTGTGGGAGGGAAGGTCGAGGTGCTTGACGCGATGCTTGGGATGGCAGGGGTGGAGGCGGCAGGGGTGGAGGCGGCAGGGGTGGGGGTGGCAGGGGTGGGGGCGGCAGGGGTGGGGGTGGCAGGGGTGGGGGCGGCAGGGGTGGGGGTGGCAGGGGTGGGGGCAGCAGGTGTGGAGGCAGCAGGTGTGGAGGCAGCAGGGGTGGAGGCGGGGGACAGTGCTAAGCAGGCCAAGAGTGGTGATGCTGGCAGTGCGGTTGGTGGAGAAGTGGGGAATGGGGCGGATCAGACGAGTCAATGCATCGTGTTGGCAGACAGAGAGCAGAGGGAGGAGACAGAGCACATGGGACAGAGAGAAGAGCTGGCTGGGTTGGGAGTGGCGAGGGGTGGGGGTGTGAAGGGTGGAGCGGGATTGGACACAGAGGTGGGTGGGGAGCAGGAGCAGGGGAAGGAAGGGGAAGGTGGGGTGGGGACACGGGCGGGGCTGGCTGGCACAGAAGGGGGAATGGACAAGTTTGTCGGGAAGGCAGTGAGCAGTGCAGAGAAGGAGGGTGCAGAGAAGGAGGGTGCAGGGAAGGAGGGTGCAGGGAAGGAGGGTGCAGGGAAGGAGGGTGCAGGGAAGGAGGGTGCAGGGAAGGAGGGTGCAGAGAAGGAGGGTGCAGAGAAGGAGGGTGCAGAGAAGGAGGGTGCAGAGAAGGAGGGTGCAGAGAAGGAGGGTGCAGGGAAGGAGGGTGCAGGGAAGGAGGGTGCAGAGAAGGAGGGTGCAGAGAAGGAGGGTGCAGAGAAGGAGGGTGCAGAGAAGGAGGGTGCAGGGAAGGAGGGTGCAGAGAAGGAGGGTGCAGGGAAGGGGGGAGAGACGAGCAGCTTGATGGGTGGATGGGTGGCAGACGGGAGGGCAGCGAAGGAGAGTGTGGAGCGGAGAGGTGGAGAGCGAGTGGGTTCTGGAGAGGTGGCAGTGGAAGCTGGGGCACGGGGGAAGGAGAGAGAGGTGGAGGGGAAAGTGGAGGAGAGCACAGGAGTGGAGGAGAAAGGGCAGGTGGAGAAAGGGGAGGAGGAGAAAGGGGAGGAGGAGAAAGAGGAGGAGGGGAAGGTGAGTGGGGAGGACGGGAAGGAGAGAGGGGTGAAGGGGAAGGAGAAAGAAAAAAGGGGAGAGGTGAGAGGGGAGGAGGGGAAGGTGAATGAAGAGGAAGAGAAGGCGAGAAGGGAGGAGGGGAAGGAGAGAGAGGAAGAGGGAAAGGAGAGAGGGGAGGATGGGAAGGCGAACGAAGAGGAGAAGGTGAGAAGGGAGGAGGAGAAGGATAGAGAGGAAGAGGGGAAGGAGACAGAGGAGGATGGGACGGAGAAAGGGGAGGAGGGGAAGGAGAAAGAAGAGGAGAAAGAGAGAGGAGAGGAAGGGAAAGAGAGAGGAGAGGAGGGAAAGGAGAGAGGGGAGGAGGAAAAGGAGGAGAAAGAGGAGGGAAGGAAGGAGCGTGAGGATGAGAAGGAAGCAAAGGACGGAGCAAAGGGGAGAAATAACGATCTGCAAAGTTGCGGGGTTGGAAGGGAGGAGAGGCAGAAGAGAAAGAGAGAGTGGGCAGAGGAGTGTGAACAGGGAGATGAAGGAGAAAACAACGGGATGAAGGAGGATGTTATTCAGCAAGTGAAGAGGAGAGCAGAAGAGGTGGGTAGAGAGGAGGGGAAGAGAGGATCGAACCCAGTGGTGGAGGAGAGTGAGGTTCATGCGTGCAGTGCTGTGCAAGTGAATGAGGTGAGGCAGGTGGATGAGGTGAGGGCGGTGGATGAGGTGAGGGCGGTGGATGAGGTGAGGGCGGTGGATGTGACGGGGGTGGCAGAGGAGAAGCAGTTGGGGCTTGTTGACAGTGCAGCCACCCACGACTGGGCTGCTGTTGTCGCTGCCATTGCCCACTCTCCACCTGCCACTGCTTCTGCCACTGCTTCTGCCACTGCTTCTGCCACTGCTTCTGCCACTGCTGCTGCCACTGTTGCTGCCAGTACTGCTGCCACTGGCCCCGCCACTGCTGCTGCAACTGCTCCTGCCACTGCTCCTACCACTGCTCCTGCCACTGTTCCTGCCACTTCTCCCGCCATTGCTGCTGCCTCTGCTTCTGCCACTGCTCCTGCCACTGCTCCTGCCATTACTCCCGCCATTGCTCCTACCACTGCTACTGCCACTGCTGCTGCCACTGCTCCAGCCACTGCTGCTGCCACTGCTCCCTCTCACTCCTGCAACGTTCCTACTGCCACCGCTGCTCCTCATTCCCCCAACTTGCCTGCTGCTCCTGCTGCTGCTGTTGCTCCTGCTCCTGCTCCTGCTGCTGCTGCTGCTCCTGCCACTGCTCCTGCTCACTCCCCCAACGTTCCTACTGCCACCGCTGCTCCTCTCTCCCCCAACCTGCCTGCTGCTCCTGCTGCTGCCAAGACTGCCAGAGATGACACAGAAACTGCTGAAACTGACACACAGACTGCCGAAGCTGACACAGAGACTGCCAAGGCGGATGCAGAGTGTGTTTCACGAGCCCCTCCCTCCACCTTGAAAGAAGCTCCGCTTGCTGTGGAGAGACAAGTGGCTCTGACCTGCCACACCAAGTCTGAGGCTGCTGCAGCTACTGTTGAGGCTGCTGCAACTGCTGTTGAGACTGCTGCAGTCGCTGATGCAAGTGTTGCTGCAATCCCTGCTGTTGTGGCTGCTGTGAATGGTAGTGGTGCCACTGTTACTGGTGCTCCAGCTGATGTGGCTGCTGCTGATGCTGCTTCTCCTGGTGCTGCTGATGCTACTAGTACTGGTGCTTCTGCCACTGGTGCTGCTGGTGCTTCTGCTCGTGGTGCTACTGGTGATTCTGCTTCTAATGCTGCTAATGCTTCTGTTCCTGGTGCTCCTGATGCTTCTGCTCCTGGTGCTGCTGATGCTTCTGCTCCTGGAGCTGCTGCTGTTCGTGATGCAACCGATGCTGCTGCCACGAGTCCCGATGCTGCGGCCGCGAGTCCCGATGCTGCTGCCATGAGTCCCGATGCTGCCGCTACGAGTCCCGATGCTGCTGCCATGAGTCACGATGCTGCCGCTACGAGGCCCGATGCTGCTGCCGCGAGTTCCAATGCTGCTGCCATGAGTCCCGATGCTGCCGCTACGAGTCCCGATGCTGCCGCTACGAGTCCCGATGCTGCCGCCACGAGTCCCGATGCTGCTGCCATGAGTCCCGATGCTGCTGCTACGAGTCCCGATGCTGCTGTCACGAGTCCCGGTGCTGCTGTCACGAGTCCTGATGCTGACACTGCCGCTGTGACTGATACTGGTGCTGCCATTCATGCTGCTGCTGCTATTGATTCTGTTTCCATACCTGGTGGTGCAACAGCTATTGATGCTATTACTACGAGTGATGCTGTTGGTGCTGCAACAGCTATTGATGCTGTTACTACGAGTGATGCTGTTGGTGCTGCAACAGCTATTGATGCTGTTACTACGCCTGATGCTGCTGGTGCTGCAACAGCTATTGATGCTGTTACTACGCCTGATGCTGCTGGTGCTGCAACAGCTATTGATGCTGTTACTACGCCTGATGCTGCTGGTGCTGCAACAGCTATTGATGCTGTTACTACGCCTGATGCTGCTGGTGCTGCAACAGCTATTGATGCTGTTACTACGCCTGATGCTGCTGGTGCTGCAACAGCTATTGATGCTGTTACTACGCCTGATGCTGCCGGTGCTGTGGCTCAGGAGGTCGATGCAACTGCCACTGCACCAGGCAGGGGGGCATCTGACAATGCACCTCCTCCCCCGAAGAGGGTTCGCCTCACCACGGCATATCTGCGCAGAATGCTGGCTGGAAAGAGCAGGACCGGGGCAACAGTAGGAGGCGGAAGAAGAGGAGGTAGAGGAGCAGCAAGTGTGGGGCAAGCAGCAGGTGGTGGAGCGGGAAGAGAAAGAGAGGGCGGTGTGAGTGGGCGTGCAACTGCAGCACTGCTGTCACCTGCTGTACACCTATCACCAGCCATGCGCCTATCTCCAGCCCAACAACAGCACGCCCTTGCTTTCCTCTTGGCCCAGCCCCACCCTCCCTCCCCGTTCCCCACGCCTCGCTCGTCCTTTCCCCCGCCCTCCTCCCCTGCCCTTTCGCCTCCTCCTCTTCCTCTTGCTCCCAGTCACCAGTCGACCCCGACAGCAGTAACTGCAGCAGCAGCGCCAGAGGCAGGAGCACCACTAGCAGCAACAGCACCACTGGCAGGAGCACCACTAGCAGCAGCAGCACCACTCGCTCCAGCAGCAGCAGGTGTGGCTCTGGGGTCTCAGCTGTGCTCTGCTCACCTCTCAGCCCCGCCCACTCTCCTCTCCCTCCCACCCTCCTTCCGCCCTCCCGCTGTCCTCCCCACTGCTCCTCACACGCCGACCCACATGGTGCCAGCAGCACATCAGCATCTCTCTGCCCCTTCCCTCCCTGGTAGCGTCGCTCCAGCCCCCACTGCCTGCCCTCCTCACCAAGCCTCTGCCCCCGCGCACACAGACCTGAATGCCGTGCCGATATCAGGTTCGGACTTAGGCTCGGTTGCAGGCTTGGATACACGCTCGGGTGGAGGCGTGGAAGGGAAGGACAGAGAGGATGGTGAGAGAAGTGAGCGGGTGGAGAATGAGACCGGGGTGGATGGGGAGAAGAGAGAGGGGGAGACGAGAGAGGTGGGCAAGAGAGCAGAGGAGACGGAGAGAGAAGAGGAGGAGAAAAGGGCGGAGGAAGAAAGGAGAGTGGCGGAGGGGCGGAAAGTGGTGCGGAGGCTGCAGGGGAGGAGAGGGGCAGGGAAGGACTTTTGGGAGAAGATTGATGATGAGGTGAGTGCAGTGCGGCAGCTGCTGCTGTCTGCTGGTAATTTATTCTTCTGCTTATAAGTTATGACTCCTGCTTCTGCAGCCCATTTGTGCGTCTGCTCATTGCCTTGATTGGCCACATTCTTTCCTGGTTCACTCATCCTCTGTCTACTCACTCCCCTCTCCTCATCCTCCCATCCCCCTGTGTGTCCCTGTGTGCCCATCAGGTCGACTCTCTCCTTCTGCCCCGCCTCTACCCACACAAGGCCCCTCCCGCTCTGCACTTCCACCCACCCTCTCAGCCTCCTTCCTCCATGCCTCCTCCCCTCACGCCTCCTCTCAACTCCCTTCCTTCGCTTCCTCATCCCTCTGCACCCATCTCCAACCCCGCCCACCCCCCTGCACCCACCATGCCTCAGTTGCTGCATGTCCCCTCTTTAGGTGCACCCTACGTGAACCTCTCTCACTCTGCGCACACTCACGGCCCCTCACAAGCTCACACGCACACACCCAACACACACACCAGCACACACACACCCACACACACTGGCCATGCCAGTTCACCCAGCAGTCTCACTCACGCCCGAGAGCCCAGCAGAACCCAGCCAAGCAGCAAGCAGAAGGCAATAGTAGAGCGGCCTAGTCATAAAGACCAAGTACCGCTCAGTGCACCATTGGGGTAAGCAAGCATCCACATCGCCAGGGAACGAGGTGACTTTTGAGTCAACTCAAAAATCGCCAGGGAACGCCTCACATTGCCACCTCATGCCCTACTCGCCAATGGGACGCCGCATTATAACCAATCCTTGCCTCACTGCCTCCATCATCAACCCCACGCGTGCCGCTCTTGCTCTCAACCCACTTGTGCTTTCTGTTCTGAACATGTGCATGTCATAAAGGACTTGTTACTCAATTCAACCTCCCCTTCCTTCCCCTTCCCCTGTCTCCCCGCCCACACTATATGACCCACTAGCAGGTTCCCCCTCCATCCAGTTGCCGCATTCCCCTCCCTCCTCGCCTTCCCACCCTGCCTGTCTCTCGACTCGCTCCTCTCCTCGCTGCTCCCAGAATCAGAAGGAACACGGTCAAAGGACATGCATGGGCAAAGCAGAGAGCATGAGAGGGGGGTTACGGGCGTTGCAGGCAAGAGTAAGCAGATAGGGGTGCAGTCAGATGGGCAGAACGAGAAAGAGAAGGCAGGCGGTGGTGAGACCAGCAACGGTGATGATGCTTTGCTGGGGAGTTATGAAGAGTTTTTTCTGCCCCCGTTTCCCTGGCTGCCGAAGGCTGGTGCTCCTGGTAAACCTGTTCGGGCACGTGACCGATCCCGGGCAGCGGAAAAGATTAGTGGCAGCCTAGACAGCGAGATTGTGCAGAGAGGAGAATTGGAAGGCAGACTGGTAGGCATTGATAAGGATGGGAAGGGCAGCAGTGGGAGCATGCATGGCATTGGCGGTGAGCTAAGTGGATTGCTTAACAAAGAGCGGATGTTTAAACGTTTGAAAACAGAAGGTGATGGAGGGGGTTGTGGTGGGCGTGAGGTGGATGAGTGGACAGAGGAGAGTGAGGAGCGAGAGGTGGAGGATGGGGAAGAGGGGGAGGGGGAAGGGGAGGAGGGGGAGGAGGTGGAGGAGGAGGAGGGGGAGGGAGAGGGAGAGGAGGAAGAAGAGGAGAGGGATGTGGGCACGGAGGAAGTTGAGGGAGAGCGAGAGGGTGATGAAGGTGAGGGGACTGAGGATGAGGTGGAGGGAAGAGAGGCGGAGGGAGGAGAGGTGGAGGGGGAGGGCGATGGGGGCCACAGAGAAAAGGGGGTTGCGTTGGAAGGCAGTGTGGAGATGGGAGGTCAAGGCGAGCGTGCAGCTGACGGGATTATGACAAATGGTCTCCTCTCTGTGCCGCCTGCTTTCGCCACCCATGCAGCAGCACCCATCTATGACCCGTCAGCCGCACTCCACACGCCCCCCACACACACACATGCCTCTCCACATGGCCACACTCACACGGCTCCTCTGCACCCATCCGCTCCCCCTCGTACCCATCCGCACACCTCCCACTCCCCTGCCCCTTCCTCTGCCATTCCACCCAGTCTTATGCAACCCAGTCCTTTCCAGAAAGGGAGAAGTGAGCAAGGGAGAGGGGAGGGAGGGCAAGGGAGAGGAGGGTCGAAAGGAGGAGGGAGAGGGGAAGGAGGGAAGCGGAGTGGAAAGGAGGGTGGTGGTGGGCGGGGCACGGGAGAGGGGTCAGGTGTGGTGATGCGAGGGAAGGCTTTTGAGGCGCCTCAAAAGTCGTCTCAGTTTGAGCGGGGCACGGGAGAGGGGTCAGGTGTGGTGATGCGAGGGAAGGGAGCATCGTCTCCCTCTCCTCCTCTTGCTACCTCATCCGCTCTTGTTCCTCCCGGTTCTCTGCCTTCCGCTCTCACCGCTGGTGTCGCCGCCGCCGCCGCTGCTACTTCTGCTGCAACAGCAGGGGGAGCAGCGGCAGCACCTGCGTCAGCCCGTTTGCTGCAACCCCCCCTTACTGCCCCTCCCTTTATTCATCCCACGGCTGCTGCTGCTGCCGCTGGTGATGCTGCTCCCTCCATGTCCCTGTTACTACCACCGCCAGAGTTCAAGCCCAGGCGGACCTCCTCCCTCTCCTCCTCCTCCCCACTCCTCCGCCCGCCTGCCCTCCTCCCCCCCTCCTCTCCCCTCCTCCGGGCCGTCTCTGCAGCAGCTGCAGCCCCAGCAAGCAGCAGAGAGGCAGCAGCGGATGAGGGGCCGAGAATGAAGATCTCTCTGGTGGGCGCTGGGGAGGGAAAGGGGCTCGTGGGGGGCGATGAGGGGAGGAGGTGGGCTCATGGTGAGCTGCTGGTGGGCAGCAGAGGCAGGCTTTTCGGTCCCTCTGCTCTGGGCTCGGTATCGGTAGGAGCAGTGGGAGGGGTAACAGGAGGGGCGCATGCAGTGGGCGAGGCAGCAGCAGTAGGGGCTGCAGGAGGACGGGCAGCAGCAGCAGGAGCCGTGGAGGGCGAGGAGGAGGAGGATGCAGTGGCTGCTCTGGCTGCCATGGCTGCCGCTGCTACTGCTGCCCTGCCAGGGGATTCTTTCAGTGATCCGCCTCTCGCTCACACACACGGTGGTGCGACTGTCACTCACACACACGGTGCACGAGACGAGCTCACTGCCAAGGGGGTGCCCAGAGGAGGAAAGCACAGCACCTCTGCTGCTCCAGATACCCCTGCTTCTCCCGCTCGTGCTGCTGCCACTGCAGCGGGTAGCAAGCGAGCAGGTGGCAAGGGGCGTTTGGCCGGGGCGGGGAAGGGGGAGGGCGCAGGGGCAGGGAAGGTGGGTGCTGCGAGTGCAGGAGGGAAAGCAGGGGGGGTTGCTGGAGAAGCAGCACTAGGAGCAGCAGGGGTTGGGAGAAGTGCTGCAGGGGGCGGTGGTGTAGTTGCCGCAGGGGTTGATGCTGCATCTGGCAGCGCTGCGAAGGTGGGGAAGAAGAAGGGGAAAGGTCCGGGATTTGTTGTGTCGAAACCGAGTGTGGCGGTGGGAGAAGCGGCAACTGCAGCGACTGCCGCCGCTTCTGCGAGTTGTGTTAGTGCTGGTGGTGGTTCTGGTGGTTGTGCTGCAAGGGAGGAGCGGGCAGGCATGTTGGGGCACTTGGCTGCTCTGCTGGACCAAGCCAGTGCAGGATCAGCAGATGGAGGAGGTGTGGGTGCTGGTGGTGCTGGTGGCAGTGCTGGGGGTGGGGGTGGCAGTGGTGGTGCTGCTGCTGCTGTTGGTGGGAGTGGGGTGAAGGTAGGCAAGCATGCTGGTAAAGTGGAGAAGCGGGAGGGGAAGAAAGGGCTCAAGGAGCGGGGCAGGGAGCACAGCGTGCCATTTTCAAAAGCATCAGCAGCACCAATGGCAGGGGCTGCTGGGGGTTCTGGGGTTCTCCAGAGAACCACAGGTGCTGCTGCTGGTGCTTCTCCTACTGCTGATGCTCCTGCAAGTTCTGGTCTGCCTCCCCATATTCCTTCTTCTGCTCTTGCTCCTGCTGTAAAAGTCATGCCACTTGTGAGCCCAGCTCCTCCTGCTACAGCCGATACCACTTCGACACCACCCAGACTCGGTGGTAACGCCAGCGCCAGCGCCAGGGCCCCCCACACTGCTGCTGCGGATCACACAGGCAAGAAACGCGCCAAGGCAGGCGGAGCAGCAGCAGGGCTGTCTCCCCTCGCCCCCCCCCTCGCCTCACCTCTCGTACCTCCCCTTGCCTCTCCCCTCGTGCCTTCTATAGACCACGGGGAAGAGAGTGCAGAGGGAGGGCTGGGAGAGGAAAGGGGTGGGGAAGGAAGGGAGGGTGCAAGGGGTGGGGGGGGAGAGGAGGCGTCTGGGGGTGTGAAGAAGGGCCGTGGGCGGCCGAAAGGCTCCAAGAAGATTGGCAAGAGAGGTGGGTATTGAGGGGTGAGGATAATTTAAGGTGAGATTCAGGGGAGGTGGAATTAGTGCCTGGTGGCTTTTGAGGGATTGGATTTTGAATAGGTGGCATGCGAGAGAGGTGGTATGTGGCAGGCCAACTAATGATGGTATTCCTCTCGTGTGTCCTTTTCTCCCCTTCCCCTGTTATCTCCTCCCCTCCACGTGCTTGCTCATGCACGGCAGGCAATCCCTCAGCTACACCGCCCCTTAGTGCCGCTGCTGCAGCTGCTGCTGCACCGTTGCTGGCAGCAGCAGGAAGCAGAAAAGGCGGAGGAGGAGGAGGAGGAGGAGCAGGGGAAGGGACAGGAGGCGCAGGAGGGGCAGGAGGGGCAGGGGTGAGCGGGAAGGAAGATACGGCTGCTCTGATGCTCTTCTCCCTGGCTCAGCTGGCTGAGGAGCCCCCAGAGGAGGGTGAAGAGGGGACGGAGGGAGAGGAGGGACTGGAGGGGCTGGGAGGTGCTCGAAGAGGCCAAGACGAGGCGAGTGGAACAAAGGCAAGCAGTGGAGCTGCTTGTAGCGAGGATGGGGATGCGTTTTCTGCTGAAGCAGCAGGAGAAGGAGGCAGAGGAGGAGGAGGTGCTTTGGGGAATGCGAGTAAGAGAAGTATGGACGGAGGCAAGGGCAGAGATATGGATGCAGGGAGATGGCAAGACAGGGCGATGGGTCGTGGGCTTGGTGCGTGGACAGAGGACGAGAAAGCAGAGGAAGAGGAGAAAGAGGAGGAGGAGGAAATAGAGGAGGGAGAGGAGGAGGAGGAGGAGGAGGAGGAGGAGGAGGAGGAGGAGGAGGAGGAGGAGGAGGAGGAGGAGGAGGAGGAGGAGGAGGAGGAGGAGGAGGAGGAGGAGGAGGAGGAGGAGAGGGTGGTGGTGGTAGCACCACGCAAGCGCAGACGCACCGCCACAGCCATGGAGCCGGTGGTGCTGCCAGGCGTGCGAAGAGATGCCGTGCTCACTCCTCCTCGAAAGCGGAGGGAAGAGGAGAAGAACGCAAAGCAGAAGGATCCATGTGAACTCGAGGGGGTGGAGGAGGAGAGGGAGGACGAAGCTGTATTGGTTGAGCATCAACACTTGCATGGAGAGGATACCTCGCACTCTCACTCACACTCTCGCTCGCACTCTCACTCGCGCTCCCCATCGCCGCCATCGCGTGTGTCTCCTTCCCTGTCCCCATCTCCCGAACCACGTTTTAGACGTGTCAGGAAAGCATCGTCACTACCACCTTCGTCACCATCACCACCACCTTCTCCATCCCCATCCCCATCAGCATCAGCGTCCTCATCCCTAGCAGCATCACCAGCTCGCAGTGGAAGCTTCGAGGACGCCAGTGGAGGAGGCGGTGCTGCCCTCTCCTCCTTCCCACTCCCTCTCCCTGCCACTCACGACACTGATCTTATGCGTCTCCTCCCTGCTGCTGCTGCTGCCAGTGGTCGTAGAAGGGTGGGTGCGGCAGCTAGGAGGGGGTATGGCGAGCAGGGGGGGGAAGCGGGGGAGGAGGGGGGGCAGGGGGGAGCGGAGGAGGCGGAGGATGAGGAGGAGGAGGACAAGCCGAGGAGGAGGCGAAGGCAGAAGCTGCACCTGCTGCCTGAGACGCCCGTGGGCAAGGGGGCAGGAAGGAAGAAGGCACGTACTGGCAGGGTGGGAGGGGCGGATGGGGGAAGAGGTCAGTAGTGGTGTGGTGTGGTGGTGAGGTGAACGACGGCATGCGGTGGTGTGGCATGGGAGGAAGAGAGCTGCTGCTGCTGCTGCTGCTGGTGGAGGAGTGGCTGTGGCTGTGGCTGCAGTACCAGCTGCTTAAGCTGCGAGCGGCTCGTTCAACTGCTACTGCCCATGGCCCAATGGTGTTACTAGTGTCTTGAAAAGGTAAATGGCCATCTCCAAGTGGGCCGTAAAAGGGGGCTGCCTTTTCTGCGGCAGGAGACTCCTGTGTGCCAAGCCAACACCAAGCCTGAAAGGAAATAGGCTGTTGTACACGAAGGCACGAGTGTGGTGGCACTGTTCGTGACAATTGTACGCGGTGCTTTCACTCACATCCATTCTGCTTGCTAAAGTGGAAACCTTGCTATAAGTCACCCGGGTGTCACTGAAATACATTTACATGTGTCTATGTATTTTCACCCGGGTGCTATACTATTATTTTACCCATTTGTGACCACCCCCTCATTTTTTTGTAAAACATTCAATAGTCATGTGGCACATGTTCATAGTGTTGGAAACAATCGAGCTTAAGCGCCTCTGTCGTGTCGAAAAACCAAGGCACAAGCGAAGCGAAGCATATCGAGGCACCAGCGAGTCAACCCTCGGGGGTTGAAGTAATTGCTGGAGGTTACGCGAAAGTCAAAGGTCAGCGACCTTTTGTTGGGCTGAAAAAGCCCTTAGGATCTTTGCAGAGGTGAATTCTGGGTAGAGTTGATGTAATAGCGGAAACGTCTAATAAAGAGTTTGTGAACCACCTTGCGCTAGTATGTGAGGGCAAAGTGAATTTGATTAAAGCAAAGAGATACAGGATTATATATGAATACAGAGAATATGAAGAGACACAGTTATAACCACTTTACTGTTGCTGTTGCGGTTCGATACAGTGACGACTCGGGCAACTGCTCTGTAACGAGTCAGTTGTGTGTCCTTGCTGTTGCGCTGTATTTGTCAGATCAAAGTTCGCTGACCTTTGACTTTCGCGTAACCTCCAGCGGTTACTTCAACCTCCGAGGGTTGACTCGCTGGTGCCTCGATATGCTCTGCTTCGCTTGTGCCTTAGTGTTTTGACACGACAGAGGCGCTTAGGAACGATTGTTTCCAACACTCCCCTTTGCTTCTGGAGTGTCGCTGACGTGGCTCTGTCCAGTCAGCAGCATGCAATATTCGAACTTCTGTTTTCCAAGCTTCTTGGTCAGATAATCAGCTGCCATCTCGGATGTGGGGCAGTATGACAGCTCAAGCCTTCCCTTTTCGATCTCGTCCTTCACGAAGAAATATCGTAGGGCGATGTGTTTCGTCCTGTTCGTGAAGCCGTTCTTGTTGGCGATGCGAATTGCCGACTGGTTGTCGTAGAACAGGGTGAAGTTGTGTAACTCGGCTAACTTCGCTTCTTCCAGCAGCTCGCGAAGGTAGAGTCCTTCCTTGGTGGCTGAGCAGAGTGCAATATATTCTGCTTCAGCTGACGAGAGAGCAATTAGTTCTTGCTTGCTCGATTGCCAGGAGATAGGCCCGATGGGCTCGAGACGGTAGATGTAGCCGGTGCGTGATCGCCTGTTGTCGGGGTCGCCTGCGTGGTCTGCGTCAACGTAGCCGATTAGCTTAGGCGTTGTAGTTGCGTTCTGTCGAAATAAGCGAGAGTGAGCTAAGTTTTAACTAGGGCCTAGGCTTAGGAGCCTAGGCCCAACTTAGGTATCGAGCGGGTTTTGTGCCTAGGGAGAAGTTCGAGTTCGAGATGAGAAGAGAAAATTGTGAAGAATGAATTCACTATAGATTTTGAAGTACATATAGCAAAGGAAACAAGTGAAGAGGTGCACCACCTACAGATTTAAATAACTACACTAACTACAGCTACAGGCAGTTACAAATATAGGTTTTCACACTCCCCCATAACTGCCTGCAGCAGGAGTATGTGCAGAATACAACCAACAGGTGTACACATGCAAAACAATAAAAAGCAAGCAACAGCAGGTAATGTAGGCGGGCTGACACTAGGTGGTCACCCCCTCCATCTCCTCACCCTCCTCCTTCCCCTCCCCCACACTGCTGCAGGAGCAGCAGAGAAGGGGGGAAGAGAGGAGAGATGGAGGGACGGCTGCGTGTTGCCTCACACCCGCCACCCCGGCTCCCCCACACCCTCCTCCCCAGCGGCAGCTGCAGCAATGGGAACGAAAGGAGGAGGAGGGGAAGGGAAGGAACCACCCATCACCCCACACCCGCCACCCCCATACCCTCCCCCCCACGGCTGCACGAGGGGAGGCGTGGGTAAGGCAGGTGCGGGTGCACGAGCGCAGGTACGGGTGAGGCAGGAGCACCGTCGCGGGCACCAGGGGCGCGGCGGCCAAGTGCACCGCCGCGGGCGCCAAGGGCGGGTCCGCGACGGCCAAGGGCACCGCCGCGGGCGCCAGAGGCGGGTCCGCGGGCGCCAAAGGCGGGTCCGCGACGGCAAGGGGCATCGCCGCGGGCGCCAGAGCCGGGTCCGCGGGCGCCAAGGGCACCGCCGCGGGCGCCAAAGGCGGGTCCGCGACGGCAAAGGGCACCGCCGCGGGCGCCAGAGGCGGGTCCGCGGGCGCCAAGTGCACCGCCGCGGGCGCCAAAGGCGGGTCCGCGACGGCCAAGGGCACCGCCGCGGGCGCCAGGGGCGGGTCCGCGACGGGTAGAAAAACCGTCACGCGCCACCCGGGCGTGGGACGGGACGAAAATCGCCACGCGTCCGAGGCGCGCGACCAGAAAAACAGTAGCGGAAGCGTGAGGCAGGCCCACAGACCTGGATTTAACAGGCTCTAATACCATGTCGAAATAAGCGAGAGTGAGCTAAGTTTTAACTAGGGCCTAGGCTTAGGAGCCTAGGCCCAACTTAGGTATCGAGCGGGTTTTGTGCCTAGGGAGAAGTTCGAGTTCGAGATGAGAAGAGAAAATTGTGAAGAATGAATTCACTATAGATTTTGAAGTACATATAGCAAAGGAAACAAGTGAAGAGGTGCACCACCTACAGATTTAAATAACTACACTAACTACAGCTACAGGCAGTTACAAATATAGGTTTTGACACGTTCTTATGATAAGTTAGTCCGACCGTCGGGGTACTGACAAGGTAGTGAAGAGCGCGGTCGAGCTCCGCCAGATGTTCCGTTTCAGGCCTCTTGAGGTAGGTGGCGAGCTGGCTTGCAGAGTAGGATAGATCTGGGCGGCAGGTGACAGCTGCGAAGAGAAGACAGCCCAGCTTTCTCTGGTAGTCGCGGATGCCGGCGGGCTTGAGTAGAGCGGAGCCTTCTTGTTGCTTACTGTCGTGTAGCGGTACGGTGTGGAGATAGCTGTTGGTGTGAGTGCGAAACGCTTGGCGATGGTGTCGGCGTATTTCGCGGCGCTGAGGTAGATAGCGTCTTCTTCTTCTCGGATGTTGAGGCCGAGGTACTGTGTGACGGTAGGTGAGACCGTGAGTGTGAGGTCTTGCTGTAGCTCCCCTTCGAACCAGGTTGTAATGCCTTCGGTTGAGCCAATGTAGAGTAGGTCGTCTACATAGACGATTAGCAGGACGTAGTCGGTACCCTTCGAGAGCCGGTACATGCCCTGGTCGTGCGGTAGTTGCTTGAAGCCGATGCGAATGAGGCGAGCGTGTAGGTATTGTTGCCATAGTCGCGGGGCTTGCTTGATGCCGTAGAGTGACTTGAGTAATTGACAGACGTGTTTCGAGTCCGTGCTGGAGCCATGTGGTAGCTCGACGAAGATCTCGGCGTCGACGGGTGCGTAGAGGAATGCATTAGCGACGTCAATTTGCCTTAGGTTCTTCTTCTTCATGGCGGCGATCGCGAGAAGGATGCGTAGCGAGGTGTGTCGGCTGACTGGAGCGAATGTTTCGGTGAAGTCGCGGCCGTGCTCTTGGTCGAAGCCACGAACGACCCAGCGTGCTTTGAATTTGTTGATGGTGCCATCGGCCTTTGTCTTCACACGGAAGACCCATTTCCCGGTGAGTACTGTCTTGTTCCGTGCCACACCGATAGGAGCCACCTTCCACGTGTTGCGTTCCTCCAGTGCCTTCAGCTCCTTGTCCATGGCTTCGCGCCATTTTTCTTTATGTCCCCCCCCCAGAGCCTGCTGAACCGTCGCAGGCTCTTTAGGAGCGACGGAACCGTGGACCGCGGTAACGAGCCCAAGGATCTGCAGTCCACTCTGTGAGTAGCGGGGAAGATTTACATCCTCGGGATAAGCTGCTTCGTCTCCCGTTTCTGGATCAGGTATGAAATTTGGTCCTACTCGTTCTGCTTCGTTGGTGTTGACTGTCGCAGGTGTTACGTAAACGTTGTCGGCGAAGTGGTAGAAGGTTTCAGCGTTGGCACTTTCGTGAGGGTTGTCTTCGTCCATGGGAACGTCGACGGAGCAGAACGGAAGAGGTCCGGCTTCTTCTATTGCGTTGTCCACATTCTGCTCGTCCCAGTCTGCTTCGTCCGCTGCTGAGGCGAAGGCTCGGTCACCACGGAGACCACCTGTGGGATCTTCGTTTTCTTGCAAGTTGGCAAGGTACGTCTGAAGTGTGAGCCGTCCGTAGAAAATTACGTCACGTGCTGCTACTGTTTCCTTGGAGTGGACGTCGAAGATTTTCCACGCGTTGTAGTTCTTTTCGATGCCCAGGTGTAGTCCCCACTGTGCTCGTTGAGAAAATCGGCCCGCTCGTGGTGCTGGGGGTCGGTACTGTACCATGCACCCAAAAACTTGTAACATTTTTGTGCTGCCCTGTTTCCCTGTCCATAGCAGATGCGGTGATGTGTTGTTTGGAAGTGATGACGCCGACAACAAATTGTGCAGCATGACAGCATGGTCCATTGCTGCAGGCCATTGGTGGTTGGGTAGCCGCATGCCACGTAACAGTTTGCGCATGGTGTTCTGCAGGGTCCTGTTCATTCTTTCTGCTACTCCTTGCTGCTGATGGGCGTAGGGAAGGGAGATGAGCTGCTTGATTCCCCTTTCCGCCAGGTACTGCTTGAACCGCTGAGAGGTGTATTCTCCTCCTCCGTCTGTCTGGAAGCTTTTCAGTTGTACGCCCGACTCTCTCTCTGCTACTGGTAGCCAGGCAACGAAGGCTGCGAATGTCATGTCGCGGCTGGGTAGGTTTAGGTGCCAGACGTAACGGGTGGCGGCGTCGATGAAGGTGATCGTGTAGTTGTATGTGACTTGTCCTGGTTCCCGATTGAACATGATATCGCTATACACCTTCTCGAGTGGTGCGTACGCGGGAGAGCTTGGGTTGTGATGTGACGCGAATGGTCGATGCGGTAAGTCGCCTTCAGGGCAGGTGAAGCACGTTCCTCGCGCTCGTTGACGTTCTCGTCCGTCGGTTAGTAGTAGCGAGTCCTTGTCAAGCACTCCCGCTCTTATTGTATTGTTTAATACTGTGTTGCTTGGGTGCCCCAACCTTGCGTGCCAGGTACTTTCGTTGGCGCGATGTCCGGGTGATCGTCGGTACATGTCGGAGTTGGAGTAGAAGCTGGCGGTGAAGTGAGCGCTGCGATGAACTTCTCATGGTGCTGGGTGTAGTTGTTGCGCTGGTGTTGGTGGTGTGTCGTCAACGAGGAGTGGTGTCGTTGAAGGACCAGCAACTGGTGTTGACGTTCCTGCTGCTGCCGTTGATGGTTCTGCTACTACCGATGTTGTCTCTGCTGCTGCCGATGTTGTTTCTGCTGCTGCCGATGTTGTCTCTGCTGCTGCCGATGTTGTCTCTGCTGCTGCCGATGTTGTCTGAATTGTTGCTAACGCCCTTGTTCTTTCTGCTTCAGGGATGGTGTGTGAATACCAGAGGCCTTCTGGACTGAAGTCTGGATCAAGGTCCGGAGGATGTGTCCAGTCGGTGAAGTTGACGATGGCGTTGCTGTCGGCAGTGCCAAGGTCAGGGACGAAATCAAGAACGAAGACGTTGTTCTTGAGGACCGCCCTGCCGATGTAGAGTCCTCCTCTCCCGTGATACAGCTTGAATTCTTGAGTGGTACTGTCTGCTTCGAGATGAATCCCCTTCGACATCAGCTGGCTGACGCTCAGTATGTTGTAGCCGAGTCCCTCTGCGATTAGTACCTTTGACATCTGTAGTACGACGTTTGTTTCCTTTGACTGAAGTTGAACTATGCCTTGTCGTCGTGTTCGCAGGTTTTGATTGTTGGCGTCTGTAATGACGACTTCGTGTTGAAGCTAATGTTCTCGTTGAACGAAGCGTCCTAAGGAACACATGTGCTGTCCGCAGCAACTGTCCAAGTACCAAGTGTCTTTTCCGGATGGTTCGTTTTGGGCAATGGCGGCGTATGTTGGGTTCGGCTGAAGTGACTCGCGGCGGGGTGTGGTTTCGTCGAGTCGTTCTTCCGGTGAGTAGTGCGGTGGTGACTCGGTGATGCAGGAGTCTGTTATCTTTGTCATGCAGCTGACGATGTTTCTTGCTCCTTGTGCAGGTTGTCCTGTTGAAGTCGTTGAAGCTTGAATCTGAGTCGTAGGATTTGTCTGCGTTGAGGCGACTTGGCTGCTTGAAGGCCGAAGTTGCCGTTGTGGTGTTTTTTGATTGTTGATGATTCGGGCAGTGCGTGCGTGGGTGTCCTGAAGTTTTGCAGATGTGGCGGAACGGAGGTACTGGCTTCAGTTGTTGCTGCCGGTTGTTGTTGTTGTTGTTGTTGTTGTTGTTGTTGTTGTTGTTGTTGTTGTTGTTGTTGTTGTTGTTGTTGTTGTTGTTGTTGTTGTTGTTGTTGTTGTTGTTGTTGTTGTTGTATCGTCGTTGGGTGTGGAATGCGAACTCTGGTGCTGACGTCTTCTTTTTATGTCCTTCTTCTTGCAGGTCCATGTCCTGCTGCTCGGCATGGATTTTGGCGCAGAGCACTGCTTCGGAGATTCTTCCGTGAGCTCGGAGGATGGCCTTTGTGGCACGCCATTGAGGACCGAGGCCTCCGATGATGACTGTCACGAAGGCGTCTTCAGAAATCGACCCTCCGCATTGAAGAAGCTTGTCGCGCAATTCGCGACATCGACTGATATACGCCATTCCTTTCTCCCCTGGTTTCATTTCAACCGTTGTCAGTTGCGCCATTAACCGACTTTAACTTACACTGTTTGTTGCTTGATACAGGTTCTTCAGGTGGTTGTACGCGAGCTCCGCGGAGTTACCGTAACCTCGGTAAGTCCTTATGTTTTGCTGTTGAGTCGGAATGATATTTCTTAGTAGGATTGTGTACGCCATCATTGACTGATAGGTGTACTGTTGCTTCTTGTACTGTGTGCCGTTTGTTGGGTATGGCAGGGACCCGTCAAAGAACCCTAGTATCTGCGCGCCTTCCATCATCAGCTCAAACTCGAACGACCAGGTGCTGAGAAGGTCGGGACTGCGTCTGCTTTGAGCGGGCGCCGCAGCGGCAAGGGAAAAGGGGGCAAGGGCGGTGGCGGTGACAGCGGGGGAGGCGGTGGTGGGGGAGGTGGCGGCGGTGAGGGTGGTGGCGCGACTAGAGGGGCTAGTGGCAGCGGTGGGGGTGGTGGCGACAACGGCGGGGGAGGTGGCCGGGGCGGAGGCGGTGGTGGAGGTGGCGGTGGACGCGGCGGCGGCAGAGGTTGGGGTAGTCGAGGAGCTGGCGGCGGCAGTGGTGGTCGTGGAGGCGCTGGCGGTGGCCAGGGCCAGCAGCACACTCCGTCGCCCCAGAAGGTCCGTGAGTGGTACTCTCAGCACGGGGGGGACGGGGGGGGGGGGGGGGGGGGGGGGGTGGCTTTAGCTGCACGTACGTCATTCGCACTGGTGACCGCACTGGCCAGCCGTGTGGGGGACCGCACGCCACACAGCGCTGCTTCGCTCGTCTGAACGACGCTTGGCGTGTTGAGTTCCCTCAGGCCACTGAGCTGCCCCGCTGGGTTGATCTCCTGAAGAAGGGGGTTGATATCTATGCTCTAGACTTTGATGCTATTCTCACTGCTATGTATGTGATGTCTACTAGTGGAGACGGTGCTGAGTACGTGTGTGTGCAGCCCGAACCGGGCATTAGGACTAGTGCGTCTGCCGCTCCAGGTACTCTCATGTCTACTACCCCAGGTGCTGGTGAGGCAGCTGCTCTAGGTGCTTGTGCGTCTGCCCCCCCTGGTACTGAGTCGACAGCAGCACTGCTCACCTTCACACTGGACTCAGGTGCTTCTCGTTGCTTCTTTCGTGACCGCACTTCCCTTGAGCCGCTTGCTGGGCCGGTTGCTGTCTCCCTCGCTGGGGGTCCGGTCATTGAAACCTCCTCCACGGTTCTTCCCTGTCCTGCGGTCCCGTCGGGCACACTTTCAAGTCTCCACCTCCCCTCGTTCTCTACGAACTTGGTGGCAGGTTGTGCACTCCAGGACGGGGGTGTTCACCAGTTCACCCCTGCCTACGAGCGTGTGACACACTGCACGTGTGCTCGTACGGGCCGCCACTTGGCTACCTTCACTCGGCAGCCGGGGTCGGACCTGTACACACTGACCACTGAGTCCCCTTAGGTCGCTGCGTCTGCGTCTGCGCCCGCGTCAGGTCAGCTGTTTGCCCCCTGCTCGTGTCGCTCTCTGGCGCACGAGACTGTCCTCTCGCACCACCGACTTGGCCACCCATCTGTGCAGCGCCTTCGTGCCATGCACTCCCGGTACCTTGTCTCTGGTCTTCCCAGGGTCCTCCCTCCCCTCCCACCCTCGCCTGCTCCTCCCTGTCTTCCCTGTGTCGAGGGGCGGCAGCGCGCCGCTCCTCACTCCTCCTCGTTTCCCCCGACGACTGCTCCCTTGCAGACGCTCCACATGGACGTGTGGGGCCCAGCCCGCGTCCGTGGTCAGGGTTAGGAGAGGTACTTCCTGATAGTTGTTGACGACTACTCGCGCTACACCACGGTCTTCCCCTTGCGCACCAAGGGTGAGGTCCCTGATGTCTTGATCCCTTGGATCCGCAGAGCCCGTCTCCAGCTCAGCGAGCGTTTCCACTCGGACTTTCCTGTCCTGCGCTTGCACTCTGACAGAGGTGGTGAGTTCTCCTCCGACCTCTTGGCAGCCTACTGTGCTGAGCACGGCATTGAGCAGTCGTTCACGCTTCCGGCCTCTCCACAGCAGAATGGGGTTGCTGAGCGCCGCATTGGCCTGGTCATGGAGGTCGCCCGTACCTCCTTGATCCATGCGGCTGCCCCCCACTTTCTGTGGCCGTTTGCCGTCCGGTACGCTGCGCATCAGCTCAACCTCTGGCCCCGTGTCTCCTTGCCGGAGACCTCGCCCACACTGCCGTGGACGGGGGAGGTTGGCGATGCGTCGCGTTTTCGGGTCTGGGGATCTCGAGCTTTTGTCCGCGATACGTCTGCGGACAAGCTCTCCTCCCGTGCTGTTCCCTGCGTCTTCCTCGGCTTTGTCCCGGACGCGCCTGGTTGGTAGTTTTACCACGCCACCTCGCGCCGAGTCTTGCCCTCTCAGGACGTCACTTTTGACGAGTCCGTCCCCTACTACCGCCTCTTCCCCTACCGCACTGCCCCGCTCCCTCCCCCGCCTCTCTTCCTCGCGCCAGGTGCTGCTGTCGCAGACCCCCTCCCCCCTCAGGGTGCCGCTCCCTCAGGTGTGTCTCAGGTAGACCTGGTTGAGCCTGTTGAGGTAGCTGTTGACTCTCGTCCTGCTGCGGGTGCGGAGCCTCAGGGTGTGGAGCCTGGGGGTGCTGAGCCTGGGGGTGCTGAGCCTGGGGGTGCTGAGCCTGCGGGTGTTGAGCCTGGGGGTGCGGAGCCTGGTTGTGCGGAGCCTGGGGGTGCTGAGCCTGGGGGTGCTGAGCCTGGGAGTACTGAGCCTTGGGGTGCTGCGCCGCTCAGTCCGGAGTCTGGGGGTTCTGAGTCTGGAGGTCCTGAGCCTGAGGGTCCTACACCTGGAGGAGCCCTCTCCTCGGAGCAGCTGCGTGCGTGGTACTTACAGTACTGCAGCCTCAGGAGCGGTACCTCTGGAGCCAGGCGTACTACTGGGACTGGTGCTAGTGCTTCTTCTCCTAGCCGGGAGCTCCCCTCCTGTGAGCGGATCCGTGAGTGGTACGAGCGGTGCTGCACTCTTCGGAGTGGCGCGCCTGCTGTTGCAGACCCCGCTGCTGCTGCTGGTACTGCGGACCCGGGCGCTGGTGCTGCTGCTGGTGCTGAGGACCCAGGCGTTGGAGCTGCTGCTGGAGATGAGGACCCGGGCGTTGGAGCTGCTGCTGGTACTGCGGACCCGAACGCTGGTGCTGCTGCTGGTGCTAAGGACCCGGGCGTTGGAGCTGCTGCTGGTACAGCAGACCCGGGCGTTGGAGCTGCTGCTGGTGCTGCGGACCCGGGTGCTGGTGCTGTGGAGTCCGGCATTGGAGCTGCTGCTGGTACTGGTGCTGCCGCTGGGGGTGCTGGTGCTGTCCCTGCTGTGGCTGGAGTCGCCGCGCGGCCTCGGCCGTACTTCGTACCACTCCTTCAGCAGGTTCTTGGTCTCTCTCCTCCTCCTGGTCCTCCTCCCTTAGCGTGTCCACAGCCTGTCCCGTCACAGTTACAGTTGCAGCCGGCCTTCCCACTACCTGCTCCTTCTCCCTACGCTGGTCCTACTGGAGGTCTTACAGAGCGTCGTGAGCTTGCGTCTCGCCCTGCGTCGCCTGTCCGTGCTGCTAGCGCTAGTGGTCGTGGTTCGCGTCAGCGTCCTCCTGGTGTCCCTGGCACGCACCGGATGTCTTTGCGTCCGTCCACGACTCCTCTGCGCGCCCATTTACCTTCTCCTCCTGAGTCTTCTCTTCCTGCTCTTGCCGACCCGGAGTCGGACTCTCTTCGTGCTGCCAGTCCTACTGTCACGCGTCTCCTTGCTACTGACGTCATTCACCCTTCCTTTGAGTCCACTACTGCGTCTGCCCTAGTTGCTGAGCTTGTCGACTTTGCTGCTCGCTGCCGTCTAGACTACGCTGCTAGTCTTGTCGCTGAGTCTGAGTCTGTCTGTCCTCCGTCCGTCGGGGATGAGTGTGCCCTTGGCACGGACGTCCTTCAGGACAGGCAGGAGGAGTTCCAGTGCTTGGCCGCTGTTTCACCTCATCTCGTGTCCGTACTGCTTACCCCTGAGGGAGACCCGGATGCACTTGACATCCCGACTCCGCGCTCTTACGCGGAGGCGATAGAGGGTCCCTACTCTTCTCAGTGGCAGGCAGCTATGGATGCAGAGATGGCTTCCTGGAAGTCCACAGGCACCTACGTTGACACTGTCCCCCCTCCTGGGGCGAACATCGTCAGTGGCATGTGGATCTTCAGGGTGAAGCGGCCGCCGGGTTCTCCGCCTGTCTTCAAGGCGTGTTACGTGGCTTCAGTCAGCGGCAGGGAGTTGACTACTTTCAGACCTTCTCCCCCACCCCGAAGATGACCACTCTTCGGGTACTGCTGCACGTTGCTGCTCACCGTGACTACGAGCTGCACTCTCTCGACTTCAGCACAGCTTTCTTGCAGGGCAGCCTGCACGAGGAGCTCTGGCTGCGCCGCCCACCTGGCTTCACTGGGTCTTTCCCTCGTGGTACCCAGTGGAGTCTCCGGCGTCCAGTCTACGGTCTCCGCCAGGCGCCACTTGAGTGGCACGACACACTGAGGACTACGCTTGCGGCTCTTGGGTTTGCTCCTTCTACTGCCGACCCGTCGCTGTTTCTGCGCACTTTCACCTCTCTGCCGCCGTTCTACATCCTCGTGTACGTCGACGACTTGGTCTTTGCCACAGCTGACACTGCTGGACTCGCCTACGTGAAGTCCGAGCTGCAGAAGAGACACACGTGCACAGACCTGGGTGAACTGCACAGCTACCTTGGCTTGCAGATCACCCGGGACAGAGCACGCCGCACCATTACCCTGACTCAGTCACACATGGTGCAGCAGGTCCTTCAGCGCTTCGGCTTCACGTACTCCTCGCCTCACGCCACTCCTCTGCCTACTCGCCACTCACTCTCAGCTCTGCCTTCGGATGAGTACGTAGAGTCGAGTGGCCCGTATCCAGAGCTTGTTGGCTGCCTCATGTACCTGATGTCCTGCACAGGACCTGACCTTGCATACCCTCTTAGCATTCTTGCACGCTATGTTGCTCCTGGGAGACACCGACCAGAGCACATGGCTGCAGCGAAGAGGGTGTTGCGCTACTTGTGCAGTACGTTGGGCATGGGGCTAGTGCTTGGAGGGCGCAGTCCAGTGGTCCTCACTGGGCACGCGGACGCTTCTTGGGCTGATGACCAGGCTACGCACCGTTCGTCACAGGGTTACACCTTCAGCCTTGGTTCCGGCTCTGTTTCGTGGCGGGCTACTCGCTCGTCTTCTGTTCTCGGTTCCAGTTTTGAGGCTGAGATCTACGCCGAGGCCATGGCTGCACAGGAGCTTCGTTGGCTCACCTACCTGCTGATCGACCTTGGAGAGCCGCCTCGTTCTCCTCCAGTCCTGTACGTAGACAACAAGGCCATGCTGGCCTTGTGTCGAGAGCAGAGTCTGGAGCACAGAACAAAGCACATTGCTCTTCACTACTTCCTCGCTCGTGAGTTACAGTAGCGTGGACAGCTGCGACTTGCTTACGTGGCCTCTGAGGCCAACACTGCTGATGTCTTCACCAAGGCACTTGCGCCTTGTGATCATCAGCGCTTCTGCACGCAGCTGGGTCTTGTACCTGTCTTGCCTCACTTGCTCATCTCTTGACCTTGCTTGTACTGTCACATATATATATACCTGCTCTTGCTTGTCTATCTTTATATATATGTGTACACTTGCATGTGAACTGGCCTTGTTGCCTTAACCTTGTGCTCAGACTGTGTGGTGACTTTGAGATCCACCCTGAGCTTGCTTTGCTTTGCTTTGCTTTGCTGGACTGGTCTTGTGACCCCCTGTTCTCCCCCACTTTGCCTATGGGGGTGTGTCAGAATGTTATATAGCTTATACATTTGTGTAGGCTGTAGTGGGGTATCCCATAGTGGGTACAACCCAGGGTTAGTACTTGTACTCACTTCTTTCATAGTTCAATCATTCCTGTTCATTGATTTCAACATCTGAACCAGGGCGTGGACTACGGCATGAATTTCGCTCTCGTTAGTCGGTATACTTTGTTTTGAATTATACTCGCCTTCGCAGTAGCATCGGGTCTTAAGCTTCGCCAGATCGATGCTTCAATGGCGTTTCTTTATGCTCTCGTCGACGCACTTATTCTCGTGAAGTAGCCGCAATGTTACGTTACGAGTTCTTCCATGGTCTGCCGCCTCAATCAATCTCTTTATGGCATTGAGCAAGTGCCATGTCTCTGGCAGCAGAATCTACAGGAGCACCTCATTCGCATCGGATTTTGCCAACTACCTCATGATCATATCATGTACCAAATGAACCGCGGAGCTGTATTCGTGTTACTCGTCGTCTACGTCGAGGATTTACTTTACATCGGCAATACACATGATACTATATCTTACTATGAAGGGGAGCTGAAATATGGCCTGACGGTTACGATATCGTCAGACGTTGCTCAGTATCTCGGCTTAAACATCACCAAGACACCTACTTCTATTCACCTTTCCGTGGACAAGTACGCTAAGAAGCTGCTGACGCGATTTCCTCTATCAATAACTACCTTTGCGACACCGTTTCGTTCTAATCAAGCAGTTCAACCAACCTCTGGTGTTACTCGCTATCAGCAACTATTTGACAATCTTCTATTCGTAGCTGTGACGTGTCGTCCGGATTCGGCCTACTTGGCTAGCCAGCTCGCTTGATTTCTTAAGCAACGTGAAGGGGAGAACCTACAGGAGCAAGAAGCAACAGTTTCCTATTTCGTATCTACGTCTACTATAAGGCTTACGTATCACAAGTCACCGAAGTCGCCGCTATCTCTACTCGACTATGTAGATGCAGATCATGTGAGTGATACTTGTGAAGAATGAGGAATGATTGAACTATGAAAGAGTTGGGTACAAGTACTAACCCTAATTGGGTCGTACCCCTTATGGGCACACCACTACAGCCTACACAAATGTATAAGCTATAATGTTCTGGCACACCCCCATAGGCAAAGTGGGGGAGAACAGGTGGTCACAAGACCAATCAAGCAAAGCAAAGCAAGCTCAGGGTGGATCACAAAGTCACCACACAGTCCGAGCACAAGAGTAAGGCCACAAGGCCAGTTCACATGCAAGTCATATATATAAAGGTAAACAAGCAAGTGCAGGTATAGAAAGAGTACAGTACAAACAAGATCAAGAAGTGAGCAAGTGAGGCCAGGTAGGCACAAGACCTAGCAAAGTACAGAAGCGCTGATGATCACAAGGCGGAAGGCCCTTGGTGAACATATCTGCAGTGTTGGCCTCAGAGGCCACGTAGGTGAGGCGGAGCTGACCACGCTGCTGCAGCTCACGAGCCAGGAAGTAGCGGAGAGCAATGTACTTCGTTCTGTGCTCCAGTCTGTGCTCCCGACACAAGGCCAGCATGGCCTTGTTGTCTACGTACAGGACTGGAGGAGAACGAGGCGGCTCTCCTAGGTCAGTCACCAGGTAGGTGAGCCAGTGCAGCTCCTGTGCAGCCATGGCCCCGGCGTAGATCTCAGCCTCAAAACTGGAACCGAGAACAGAAGACGAGCGAGTAGCCCGCCACGAAACAGAGCCGGAACCAAGGCTGAAGGTGTAACCCTGTGACGAACGGTGCGTAGCCTGGTCATCAGCCCAAGAAGCGTCCGCGTGCCCAGTGAGGACCACTGGACTGCGCCCTCCAAGCACTAGCCCCATGCCCAACGTACTGCACAAGTAGCGCAACACCCTCTTCGCTGCAGCCATGTGCTCTGGTCGGTGTCTCCCAGGAGCAACATAGCGTGCAAGAATGCTAAGAGGGTATGCAAGGTCAGGTCGTGTGCAGGTCATCAGGTACATGAGGCAGCCAACAAGCTCTGGGTATGGGCCACTCGGCTCTACGAACTCATCCGAAGGTAGAGCTGAGAGCGAGTGGTGAGTACACAGAGGAGTGGCCTGAGGCGAGGAGTACGTGAAGCCGAAGCGCTGAAGGACCTGCTGCACCATGTGTGACTGAGTCAGGGTAATGGTGCGCTGTGCTCTGTCCCGGGTGATCTGCAAGCCAAGATACCTGCGCAGTTCACCCAGGTCTGTGCACGTGGGTCTCTTTTGCAGCTCGGACTTCACGTGGGCGAGTCCAGCAGTGTCAGCAGTGGCAAAGACCAAGTCGTCGACGTACACGAGGATGTAGAACGGCGGCAAAGAGGTGCCGGTGCGCAAAAACAGTGATGGGTCGGCTGTAGAAGGAGCAAACCCAAGAGCCGCAAGTGTAGTCGTCAGTGTGTCGTGCCACTCACGGGGCGCCTGGCGGAGACTGTAGACTGGCTGCCGGAGGCTCCACTGGGTACCAGGAGGAAACGGACCAGTGAAGCCAGGTGGGCGACGCAGCCAGATCTCCTCGTGCAGGCTGCCCTGCAGAAAAGCTGTGCTGAAGTCAAGAGAGTGAAGCTCGTAGTCGCACTGAGCGGCTATGTGCAGCAGCACCCGAAGAGTGGTCATCTTCAGGGTGGGAGAGAAGGTCTGAAAGTAGTCAACTCCCTGCCGCTGACTAAAGCCTCGAGCCACGTAACGCGCGTTGAAGACACGCGGAGAACCCGGCGGCCGCTTCACCCTGAAAATCCACATGCCACTAACGATGTTCGCCCCAAGTGGGGGAACCTCGTCGAAGTAGGTGCCTGTGGACTTCCAGGAAGCCATCTCTGCGTCCATGGCTGACTGCCACTGAGAGGAGTAGGGACCCTCGATCGCCTCAGCGTACGATCGAGGAGTCGGGATGTCTGGTGCATCCGGGTCTCCCTCAGGGGCAATCAGCGTGGACACGAGATGAGGCAAAGCAGCAGCAAAACACTGGAAATCCTCCTGCCTGTCCTCAAGGACGTCCGTGCTAAGAGCACACTCACCCCCGATGGACGGAGGACAGACAGACTCAGACTCAGCAACAAGATTAGTAGCGTAGTCTAGACGACAGCGAGCAGCAAAGTCGACAAGCTCAGCAACCAAGGAAGACGCAGCAGTGGACTCAAAGGAAGGGTCAGTGACAACCGTAGCCAGGAGACGCGTGACAGTAGGACTGGCAGCACGAAGAGAGTCAGACTTCGGGTCAGCAAGGACAGGAAGAGAGGACTCTAGAGGAGACGGCAACGGGACACGTAGAGGAGCAGTGGAAGGACGCAGTGCCATCTGGTGTGTGCCTGGGACCGTAGGAGGACGCGGACGCACAGTACGACCACTAGTGCGAGCACCACGAACAGGCGACGCAGGACGAGACGCAGGCTCGCGACGCTCAGCAAGACCTCCAGTAGGACGAGTGTAGGGAGAAGGAGTAGGCAGGGTGGAGGCGGGCTGTAACTGTGACTGCGATTGGACAGGCGGTGGACACGCTAAGGGAGGGGCAGGACCAGTAGAGGGCGGGAGACCAAGAACCTGCTCAAGGAGCGGAAAGAAGTACGGCCTCGGCCGCACAGCGCCTCCAGAACCAGCAGGAACAGCACCAGTACCTCCAGCAGTAGCACCAGCGCCAGCAGCACCTCCAGCTCCACAGCGCCAACTCCAGCACCCTCAGAAGCACCAGCGCCAGCAGCACCACTAGCGCCAACACCCCCAGCAGCTCCAGCTCCAGCAGCACCAACTCCAGCAGGACCGGTAGCTCCAGCAGCACCAGCAGTACCTCCAGCAGCACCAGCAGCACCCCCTGTCCCAGCAGCTCCAGAACCGCCAGGACGAGCCCTTCCGGGACCAGCAGCAACAGTAGTACCTCCAGCTCCAGCGGCACGACTCCAGCGCCGGGCAAACCACTCGCGCAGCTTCTGCGGAGAGAGTGGCTCCCGCCTCGAAGAAGCACCGCGCGAGGCCACACGAGCAGACCCAGCACCCCCAGGCTCAGCAACCCCAGACTCAGCACCCCCAGGCTCAGCACCCCCAGACTCAGCACCCCCAGACTCAGCACCCCCAGGCTCCGCAACCCTAAACTCAGCACCCCCAGGCTCCGCACCCCCAGGCTCAGCACCTCTAGACCCGGCACCCGCAGGCTCAGCACCACTAGCAGCACAAGAGTCAACAGCTACCTCGTGAGGCTCGACTGCGTCTACCTGGGACACACCTGACAGGGCAGGACCCTGAGGGGGGAGGGGGTCTACTGGGGGAGGACCTGGCGCAAGGAAGAGCGGCGGCGGGGGGAGGGGAAGAGACGGTAGTAAGGCACCGACTCATCAAAGGTGACGTCCTAGGAGGACAGAACACAGCTCGAGGTGGGGTGGTAAAACTGCCAACCAGGCGCGTCAGGGGGGAAGCCAAGGAAGACGCAGGGAACAGCACGGGGGGACAGCTTGTCCGCAGACAAGTCGCGAACAAACGCCCGAGATCCCCAGACCCGAAACGCAGACGCATCGCCAACCTTCCCCGTCCACCGCAGGGTGGGGGAGGTCTCTGGCAAGGAGATCAGTGGCTGGAGGTTGAGCTGATGCGCTGCTACTGAACTGCAAACGGCCACAGAGAATGGGGGGTAGCCGCATGGATCATGGACGTACGAGCGACGTCCATGACCATGCCAATGCGGCGCTCAGCAATCCCATTTTTCTGCGGAGAGGCCGGAAGCATGAAGGTCTGGCGGATGCCCTGTGCTTGACAGAAGGCTCCCAGACGAGCAGAGGAAAACTCCCCGCCTCTGTCAGAGTGTAGACGCAGAACAGGAAAGTCTGAGCCGAAACTCTCTCTGAGCTGAAGACGAGCTGCACGGATCCAGTCGATCAACACCTCAGTGACGTCGCCCTTGCTGCGCAAGGGGAAGACTGTGGTGTAACGCGAGTAGTCGTCAACCACCAACAGGAAGTAACGCTCGTGCCCCTGTCCACGGACGCGGGCGGGGCCCCACACGTCCATGTGAAGAGTCTGCAGCGGAGCCTCCGTCGGAGGAAACTCGGAGGAGTGAGGGGCGGCGCGCCGTCGCCCCTCGACGCAGGGGACGCAAGTAGGGGCGGGCCCCGGAGGTAGGGGAGGGAGAGACCGGGGGAGACCAGAGACAAGGACACGGGAGGCCATGCCTCGGAGGCGAGGCAAGGATGGGTGACCAAGGCGGTGGTGCCAAAGGAGAGTCTGGTGGGACAGGAGACGACACGAGCAGGGAGAAGACTCAGGACAAGACTTGGACGCTGTAGCAAACACCTGACTCGACGCAGCTACCTGACCAGACGCAGCAGGCGGAGGAGACTCAGTAGTAAGTGTGTATAGGCTTGACCCTGGCCGACAAGTGAACGTGGCCAAGTGTCGGCCTGTCCGAGCACACGTGCAGTGGGTCACCCCCTGACTCGTAGGAGTGAACTGGTCAACCCCCCTATCCTGTAGGTCAACTCCACTCACCAATTTCGTAGAGAACGAGGGGAGGTAGAGACCTGACAGGGTGCCAGAGGGGGCTGCCGGGCACGGTAAGGCAGTGGAGAAGCTAGGAAACACAGGACCCGCAGAGGGGTCCGCCAGGGAGACCGCAACCGGCCAACTAAGCGACGTAAGCGTGGTGCGGTCGCGAGAGAAGGAGCGGGAAGCACCCGAGTCAAGGGTGAAGGTGTGTAAGGCCTGAGCCGACGTAGTACCTGAGAGAGCAGACTCACCAGCACCTGGGGCAGCAGACGCACTAGCACCTGGGGCAGCAGACGCGCTAGCACCTAGAGCAGCAGCCTCACCAGCACCTAGAGCAGCAGTCTCAATGCCCGGGTCAAGCGGAACACACAGGTAACAGTCACCCTCAACATTAACAGACACAACATACATGGCAGCAAGAATAGCATCATAGTCAAGATCAAAGATGGCAACCCCCGTCCTAGACAGATCTCCCTAGCGAGGGATCTCTGACGCCTCACGGAACTGGTGACGCCACGCGTCCGTCAGGTGGCCGAACGCTGGGTGGAGTGCGGGTCCCCGCACTGCTCACCAGCACGGTCGCCGGTACGGAGAAGGTAAGTGCATGGACCAGTACCCCCACCGCGCTGACGCGCAGCGTACCAGTCACGAAGCTGCTGAGGGGACAGGGTCTCACGACTGCGCCGCTGCTACTGGCGCGGACCACCACCGGACCCACTCCTCTGCGTAGAGTCGCGAGCAGCTCCACCACCGCCGGCGCCGCCGGCGCCTCCGCCGCCTCCGCCACCTCCGCCACCTCCGCTCCCTCCGCCACCACCGCCGCCTCCTCCGTCTCCACTGCTGCCAACGCCGCCGCCACCCCCGCCACCACTCCCACCACCACCCCCACCCCCTCCACTGCCTCCACCACCACCTCCACCGCCCCCGCTAGCCCCTCCAGCTCCCTTGCCCCCCTTGCCTTTGCCGGTGCGGTGCCTCCCGCTAGGGGCAGACGCAGCGCCGACCCCGTAGAAACCAACGAGGTCGGCAGCAGCAGCAGAAGCAACAGAGGGCAAGAGGGGGGAGGGGGAACACCCCTCAAAGACGGGGGTGCGAGGGTCACCACGAGAGGCTCCTTTATCTACTATGCTCTTCTCTGCTGCTAGGAGGCGCTCCTCGAGGAGGTCAACGGTGAGAGTGGTGGGGCAAACTGAGAGGAAGTGGTCCCTGACTAAGCGAAGAGAGTCAGAGAGCCGGGTGACTATGTAGTAGAGGGTGATGTACATGGGGGGGGGGGTTCTTGGCGCAGAACTCAGCAGGAAGCGCAGCGCGGTAGCGAGTGTCACTAGTGCGGAGGTGCGTGATGTCAGCGACTGTGGGAAAGGCAGCAAGGTCACGGACGAGGTACGGTAGCATGAGGCGGCTCAGTGCAGCACTGGCAGGGGAAGAGTAGCGTGCAACTACAGCGTCGTACAATGTGTGAGCACTCTTGTACTGGCTAAAGTGTGCACGCTCATGGGTCGGTAAGTGGCGACGCACAGCAAGACGGGCAGCAGCATCGCGTGTTGCCCACTGTGAGCGAACAGTGCTGTCAGCAGTAGTAGGCAGGGCAGGGGAGGCACCAGAGGTGAGGTCGAACAGAGAGAGGCCGTCTACCCTATCGCACTGGAGGATCAGCTGGAGGTCATCGACCCAGACCTCAAAGTCAACAGCACGACCCTCAGTGTGAAAGGTAAGAACACTGGGGGTAGCCATGACTTCAGAGGTCTAGCAAGGAGTGAGCTCACCAGTCCGTGTAAGTAGGGCCGGGGCGCGCTGGTAGGACTGGTACCGGCTCGACGGCAGGGCGGCTCGGCAGCTCAGCGGCTCGGCTGCTAGGCGGCTCGGCTGTCGGGCGGCTCGGCGGCTCGGCTGCTAGGCGGCTCGGCGGCCGGGCGGCTCGGCGGTTCGGCTGCTGGGCGGCTCGGCGGCTCGGCTGCTGGGCGGCTCGGCTGTCGGGCGGCTCAGTGGCTAGGCGGCTCGGCTGCTGGGCGGCTCGGCGGCTCTGCTGCTGGGCGGCTCGGCGGCTCTGCTGTTGGGCTTCTGGGTAGAGGCGGCGTTGGGGCCGCTAGGGGCGGCGACAGGGCCGCGTAGAGGCGGCGTCGGGGCCTCTTAGGGGCGGCAACGAGGCCGCTTAGGAGCGGCAGCGGGGCCGCTTAGGGACAGTGACGGGGCCGCGTAGGGTGGGAGGCGGCGACGGGGCCGCTAGGGGCGGCGACGGGGCCACGTAGGGGCGGCGACGGGGCCGCGTAGGGGCAGCGACGGGGCCGCGTAGGGTGAGAGGCGGCGACGGGGCCGCTAGGGGCGGCAATGGGGCCGCGTGGAGGGCGGCGACGAGGCTGCTAGGGGCCACTAGGGGCCTGGAAAGGGCGGCGAAAAAGGCGCGCCTCGGGCAGGAGCGACTGGCGCTCCGGTCAGAGAGGAAAATTTCAGTGGTGGGCCCAAGGAAGCATTCCCACTAGGGAACCTGCTCTATACCATGTGAAAATGAGGAATGAATGAACTAGCAAACAGGTGGGTACAAGTAGGAAAACCTAGAAGTGTTGTACCCCATATAGTCTACCCCACTACAGCCTACACAGACTATAGCATAAGAGTTTGACAGGAAACTCCAGCCGAACACCACCGAGAGTAAGAATATTTCCTCTCGAGGTTTTCAAGCCTTTAAAAATTTCAGGGGGGATTTCGAGGCCAAGAAAAAGCCTTCAGACATTATTCAGGTACCTGAGAAGTTGGGCAAACCACTCGGGAGCGTTGAAAAGGGTCGTGCGTTCCAAGGAGTCAATATTCTCTCCCCGCAGCAAGGTGTTAAGTCTCCCCATTGCCCACAGGTGAAGCCTACACAGCTGCAAAGACTTAAGGGAAGGTTCCAGACCAAGACAAAGCTGAATTGGCCTCGGATAAATCCTTCTAACCCAACTCAGTTGAAATCTGAAATGGAGTCAACAGCTTCGAGCGCAGAACCGAGGGATGATCTATTCGACGTACCCTACGATCCTAGAAGCGAGACCATCTACGGTTACTCGGAGTAGCAACGACCACTACTACTCGATGTGATCTGCAACGAGCAACGCCTCCAGGCACTGGTAGACAATGGTGCGTCCCACTCGGTGTGCAACCGCGGGACGTTGGAGAAAATTGGAGAATCTTCGGAGGAGACCAAGTTCACGGCAACGATGGTGGACGGTACGAAAATTCCCATCCACGGAGAAGCATCACTGCAGCTGCACATAGGGGCACTAAGGTGGAAGCCGACGTTGCCGATCACGAACATCAAGGGTTTAGACTTCATCTTAGGGCGAGATTTCTGGAAGCGGTTCAACCCCGAGATCGACTGGGTCAACAGGAAGGTGTGCATCTACAACAACGGGAAACGAGTGGAGCTGCGAAGCTGGACGGATACAGGAAACTCACTTCCACTACGACATCGTCTACAAGCCCGGGCTACACAATAAAGCAGACGCGTTGAGCCGCCCCGGTCATGTAGCAGGCATCCAGCTCGACGGGATGAACCCTCTGCTCAAGGGTCTATTCCAACGTGGGTACTCCGTGGACGCAGAGATCGCTACAGCACAGACCAAGAAGCTGTTACAGTGGGAGAAAGACTTAGCTTTAAGGAAGGGTTCAGGAAAGATTTGGGTACCGAATTACGCCCCCGCTACGGCAGATCCTATTGGAGGAGTTTCACGACGTACCTTACGCATGACATTTTGGGAGCAACAAGACGCTAGCAGGGATAGCAAAGTTTTACTACTGGCCCGGGATGGCAGCAGACGTGCAGCAGCTTGTCATCTCATGCGACACATGCCAGCGGATAAAGAGCAGCAAGCAGAAAAAAGCAGGGTTACTTCAGCCTCTACCCGTACCGGAGCAGCCATGGCAAGACGTTAGCCTCGACTTCATCACGGGGCTTCCTTCGACCTGACGAAGGCATGATGCTATACTCGTGGTGATTGACAAGTTCTCCAAAATGGGTCACTCTATCCCAACCAACGCCACGGCTACAGCTGAAGCAACTGCTCGCCTCTTTTTCGACCGCATCATCACCAGCCACGGCATCCCCGCTACACTCATCTCAGACAGAGACCCCAAATTCACCAGTAAGTTCTGGAAGGAGCTCATGGGACTGTTGGGGACTAAGCTTGCAATGTCTTCAGCATACCACCCCCAGACTGACGGACAGACAGATCGACTCAATCAAGTGGATGAACAGTTACTGCGCACAGCTTGCAAGGACGACATCAGCCACTAGGGCACACAGTTACCGACCCTAGAATTTGCTTACAACAACGCATCACATGCGGCCACAGGGAAAACTCTTTTCTTCCTGTGTTACGGGCGGGAACCACTTACACCACAGCAGCCAACCACACCAACACACGTCCAAGCCGTACATGACTTCGTTACCACCATGCAGCAGCTATGGGAGAAGACTCAGCAACGAGTCACCACGATGTAGACCTCCCAGAATCAGTATGCCGATCATCAGCGACGTGATCACTCAGTAGCAGTAAGAGATCAGGTGCTTCTTGACACGCGCAACTTGAACCTGTCCCACCTCCCATCCAAACTCCGGCCTCGCTTCTGTGGTCCTTTTCTCGTTGAGGCACAGATGACACCAGTTACATTTCGCTTGCACTTACCAGATACATGGAAGCTTCACAACGCTCTCCATGTTCAGCTATTGAAGCCCTAGAAGGACCCCAACCAACAGTTCCAGGGACGGCAGCTACCGCCACCACCACCTGTTCTCGTACAGGATTAACCAGAGTACGAAGTGGAGCACATTCTCTCTCATCGGCGCCGCGGCGGCAAGACCCTCGAGTTCCTGATACGCTGGAAGGGATACGACCCCACTGAGGACAGTTGGGTTGCAGAAGCTGATATGGGCAACGCACGCCGTGCTCTCAAGGACTATCTTGTCAAGCAGGGTGTATCTCACGCAACCCGGCTTTGAAGGGGGGACGTGTGAGAGTACGATGGCTTATGCCAGCTATGCTAGCTTGCCTTTACTTTAATATGCTATTTCTAGCATAGGATAATTATATGCATGCATGAATTACTTGATTTTCTAGCATAGGATAATTACTTAATTATCCTATGCTAGAAATAGCATAATAAAGTAAAGGCAAGCTAGCATAGCTGGCATAAGCCATCGTACTCTCACACGTCCCCCCCTCAAAGCTGGGTGGCGTGAGATACACCCTTCTTGACAAGATAGTCCTTGAGAGCACGGCGTGCATTGCCCATATCAGCTTCTGCAACCCAACTATCCTCAGTGGGGTCGTATCCCTTCCAGCGTATCAGGAACTCGAGGGTCTTGCCGCCGCGGCGTCGATGAGTGAGAACGCGCTCCACTTCGTACTCTGGTTCATCCTGTACGAGAACCGGTGGTGGTGGCGGTAGCTGCCGTCCCTGGAACTGTTGGTTGGGGTCCTTCTAGGGCTTCAGTAGCTGAACATGGAAAGCGTTGTGAAGCTTCCATGTATCTGGTAAGTGCAAGCGAAATGTAACTGGTGTCATCTGTGCCTCAACGAGAAAAGGACCACAGAAGCGAGGCCGGAGTTTGGATGGGAGGTGAGACAGGTTCAAGTTGCACGTGTCGAGAAGCACCTGATCTCCGACTGCTACTGACTGATCACGTCGCTGACGATCGGCATACTGCTTCTGGGAGGTCTGCATCGTGGTGAGTCGTCGCTGAGTCTTCTCCCATAGCTGCTGCATGGTGGTGACGAAGTCATGTGCGGCTTGGATGTGTGACGGTGTGGTTGGCTGCTGTGGTGTGAGTGGTTCCCGTCCGTAACACAGGAAGAAAAGAGTTTTCCTTGTGGCCGCATGTGATGCGTTGTTGTAAGCGAACTCTAGGGTCGGTAACTGTGTGTCCTAGTGGCTGACGTCGTCCTTGCAAGCTGTGCGTAGTAACTGTCCAACCACTTGATTGAGTCGCTCTGTCTGTCCGTCAGTCTGGGGGTGGTATGCTGAAGACATTGCAAGCTTTGTCCCCAACAGTCCATGAGCTCCTTCCAGAACTTACTGGTGAATTTTGGGTCTTCTGTCTGAGATGAGTGTAGCGGGGATGCCGTGGATGGTGATGATGCGGTCAAAGAAGAGGCGAGCAGTTGCTTCAGCTGTAGCTGTGGCGTTGGTCGGTATGAAGTGACCCATTTTGGAGAACTTATCGATAACTACGAGGACGGAATCGTGCCCCCGTGAGGTCGAAGGAAGTCTTGTGATGAATTCGAGGCTAACGACCTGCCATGGCTGCTCCGGTACAGGTGGAGGCTGAAGTAACCCTGCTTTTTTCTGCTTGTTACTCTTCATCCGCTGGCACGTGTCGCAAGAGGTGACGAACTGCTGCACGTCTGCTGCCATCCCGGGCCAGTAGTAATACTTCGCTATCCCTGCTAGCGTCTTGTTGCTCCCGAAATGTCCCGCGTAAGGTACGTCGTGAAACTCCTCCAATAGGATCTGCCATAGCGGGGCGTAATTCGGTACCCAAATCTTTCCTGAACCCTTCCTTACAGATAAGTCTTTCTCCCACTGTAACAACTTCTTGGGCTCTGCTGTAGCGATTTCTGCGTCCACGGAGTACCCATGTTGGAATAGACCCTTGAGCAGAGGGTTCATCCCGTCGAGCTGGATGCCTGCTACATGACCGGGGCGGCTCAACGCGTCTGCTTTGTTGTGTAGCCCGGGCTTGTAGACGATGTCGTATTGGAAGTGAGTTTCCAGGAAGTCCACCACCGCACCCTGTCGTCGTGAGAACGTCTGCTGCGACTTCAGGTATTTGAGACTGCAGTGGTCAGTATAGACTGTAGTCTTGGCTCCCTCTAGGTAACACCTCCACGCCTTGAAGGCTATGACTATCACTAAGGCTTCTTTTTCGTGGATGGGGTAGTTTAGTTCTGCTCCGTGTATCTTCTTATTGAGGTAGGCGATGGGCTGCAAACCGCGTCCGTGATCTTGCATCAGTACTGCTCCGACCTGCTGGTCACTAGCGTCTGCTTCCACCACGTAGTCCTTGTCTGGATCCGGCAAGATGAGTACTAGCGCTGTAGTCAGTGCTGTCTGTAGCTGCTCCATAGCTTGTTGATGAGGCGTATCCCATTTGTAGGGCGTATCCTTTTTCAGTAGGTCGGTCAATGGCGCTGCTATCTTAGCGTACTGCGGCCACGAACCTGTTGTAGTAGTTGGCGAAGCCTAGGAACTGCTGCAACTCCTTCACGTTCTCCGGTACTTTCCACTTCTTGATGGCTTCGACCTTCCGCAGGTCCACGTGTACGTCCTCGGCACTCACCATGTGCCCGAGAAACTGCACCTTCTTCAGGGTGAAGTCGCTCTTCGACAGCTTCACGTAGAACTTGTTTTCCCCGTAGGATCTCGAACACCTTCCGCAGATGCTCCACGTGCTCCTTCATGTTCTTAGAGTAGATGAGAATGTCGTCCAGGTACACCACCACGCATCGTCCACCAGGGGTCGCAAGATGTGATTCATCTCCGCCTGAAACGTTTGCTGGTGCGTTGCAGAGTCCGAACGGCGTCACCAAGTATTCGTAGGAGCCTTATCTAGTACGTAACGCCGTCTTGTGGACCGAGTTGTCCGCCATCTTGTTCTGCCAGTAACCCGATCGTAGG
>CANXME010000587.1:0-88974 GCA_948144175.1 Closterium sp. NIES-65
ACCCCTGCATCCTGTAGGTCAGCACCCCGCCACCAAGTTCGTAGAGAACGAGGGGAGGTAGAGACCGACAGGGCGCCAGACGGGACCGCAGGGCACGGCAGGACAGTGGAGTAGCGAGCCAGAACAGGACCCTCAGAGGGTTTGCCAAGGAGACCGCCACTGGCCGACTAAGCGGCGTGAGTGTGGTGCGGTCTCGAAAGAAGGAGCGAGACGCCCCGGAGTCAGAGTGAAAGTGAGAGAGGGTGAAGTCGACACAGTACCTGAGAGAGCAGACTCACCAGCACCTGAGGACTCAGACTCACTGGCACCTAGAGCAACAGCCTCACCAGCACCTGGAGTAGCAGCCTCAACAGCACCTAGAGCCGCAGTACCAATGCCGGGTCGGGCGGGAAACACCGGTAACAGTCACCCTCCTCACTAATAGTCACAGCATACATTGCAGCAAGAATAGCATCAAAGTCAAGATCAAAGATAGCTACTCCAGCCCTAGACAGCTGGTCCCAGCGAGGGATCTCAGAGGCGTCAGGAAACTGGCGGCGCCAAGCGTCAGTCAGGCGGCCGAAGCAACGCTGGGTGGAGTGTGGACCACCACACTGCTCACCCGCACGGTCGCCAGTGCGCAGGACGTAAGTGCACGGACCAGTACCCCCACCCCGCTGACGCGCAGAGTACCACTCACGGAGCTGCTGCGGGGAGAGGGTCTCCTGACCCACGCTGCTGCTGCTGGCGCTGACCACCACCGGAGCCACTCCTCCTCGGCGCGCCACGACCTCCGCCGCCTCCTCCGCCGCCGCGCCCACCACCTCCACCGCCACCGCCACTCCCACCGTCGCCGCCGCCACCGCCGCCTCCGCCTCCACCCCCACTACCACCGCCGCTGCCGCCACCGCCTCCACTGCCTCCGCCGACACCTCCACTCCCGCCACTACTCCCCCTACCACCCTCACCTCCGCCGCTGCCTCTACCTCCGCCTCCACCGCCCCCGCCGCCTCCACCACCGCCCCTGCCCCCCTTGCTCTTGCCAGAGCGACGTCTCCCGCTGGGGGCAGACGCCGCTCCGACCGACTCAAAACCAACAAGGTCGGCCGTAGCAGCAGAGGCGACAGAAGGGCAGGGAGGGGGGAGGGGGAAACACCCCTCAAAGATGGGGGTGCGCGGGTCACCACGAGAGGCCCCTACAGCGAGAATGCTCTTCTCGGCTGCTAGGAGGGACTTCTCGAGGATCTCGACAGTGAGAGTGGTGGGGCAGACTATGCGAGTAGGTCGTCCCTGACTCCGCGAACGCGAAGGAGTCAGGGAGGCGGGTGACAATGTAGTAGAGAGTGAAGTACTTGGGGGGGGGGTTCTTGGCGCAGAACTCAGCAGGAAGTGCAGCGCGGAAGCGAGCGTCCACTAGTTGCGCAGGTGGGTAATGAGGTCGTGTACTGTGGCAAAAGCAGCAAGGTCGGAAAGAGGTAACGGTAGCATGAGGCGGCTCAGTGCAGCAGTGGCAGGGGGTGAGTAGCGTGCAATAACGGCGTCGTACAAGGTCTTAGCACTCTTGTACGACCCAAAGTGCGCCACGCTCAGCGGGAGGGAGGTGGCGACGCACAGCAAGACGTGCAGCAGCATCGCGTGTGGCCCACTGTGAGCGAACACTGGCATCCTCAGTAGCAGCAGGGGCGGGAGAGGCACCAGAAGTGAGATCAAAGAGAGAGAGTCCGTCAGCTCTGTCGCACTGTAGGAAAAGCAAGTAGGTCGTCTACCCACACGTCAAAGTCAATGGCTCTGCCCTCAGCGTCAAAGGCGAGGACACTGGGGGTAGCCATGACAGCAGTAGAGAGAGGGCAGTGCGCAGAGTAAAGCTCAGTGCTCACCAGACAGGGCAGTGCAGGGAGGGCTCGGGCGGCTCGGGCGGCTCGACTGCTGGGCGGCTCGGGCGACTCGGCGGCTCGGGCGGCTCGGGCGGCACTGCAGCTGGGGCGGCTCGGCTGCTGGGGCGGCTCGGCTGCTGGGGCGGCTCGGCTGCTGGGGCGGCTCGGCGGCTGGGGCGGCTCGGCTGCTGGGGCGGCTCTGCTGCTGGGGCGGCTCGGTCAGGAGATGCAGGGGCAGGGCCGTCAGGCGCAGCGGCGGGCCGGCAGGGTGCACGCGGCGGTCGACGCCGGTGCAGCGGCGGGCCGGCAGGTGTGCAGCGGCGGGCCGTAGGGTGCAGCGGCGGGCCGTGTAGGGTGCAGCGGCGGGGCCGTCAGGTGAAGCGGCGGGCCGCTGGGTGCAGCGGCGGGCCGTAGGTGCAGCGGCGGGCCGGCAGGTGCAGCGGCCTGGGCCCGTCAGGTGAAGCGGCGGGCTGCTGGGTTGCAGCGGCGGGCCGTAGGTGCAGCGGCGTGGCCGTCAGGTGAGGGGCGGCGGGCCGTAGGGTGCAGCGGCGGGCCGTAGGTGCAGCGGCGGGCCGGCAGGTGCAGCGGCGGGGGCCGTCAGGTGCAGCGGCGGGCCGCTGGGTGTAGCGGCGGGCTGTAGGGTGCAGCGGCGGGCCGGCAGGTGCAGCAGCGGGGCCGTCAGGTGAGGGCGTGCGGGCCGTAGGGTGCAGCGGCGGGCCGTAGGGTGCAGCGGCGGGGCCGGCAGGTGCAGCGGCGGGGCCGTCAGGTGCAGCGGCGGGCCGGCAGGGCCGCGTCAGAGCCGGCGGCGGGGCCGCGTCAGTGGATGCGGCGGGGCCGCGTCAAGCAGGCGGCGGTGGCCGCGCCGTAGCGGGCGGCAGGGCCCGCGTCAGAGCCGGCGGCGGGGCCGCGTCAGTGGAGGCGGCGGGGGCCGCGGCAAGCAGGCGGCGGGGCCGCGATCAGGAGGGGTGGCGGGGCCGCGTCTGAGGGACAGCGGGGCCGCGAGGGAAATGGCGACCCGAGGGGTCGCTGAAAAAAAAATGCGCGCCTCGGGGCGCGCTTCGTGGGGCCCTAAAAAAACGGTCCTTAGGAAGGACCCGCTCTGATACCATGTGAAACAAGTGAACAGGGATGAGAATGACTAAGGAAAGATTGGGTACAAATACAACCCTAGAAACCCTGTACCCCATATGTGCTACCCCACTATAGCCTACAGCAACTATGTCATATAAATCTGACATTTAGGACTAGGTACGGGTCGTTCGAGTATACCGTGATGCCTTTCGGGCTGACCAACGCACCTGCAACATTCCAGATGACCATGAACGAGGCGTTTAGACCACTTTTAGATAAGTGTGTGATAGTCTAACTCGACGACATTCTCGTCTACAGCCGCGATAAGCAGCAGCATTTAGCGGACCTGGAAGCAGTGTTTAAAATTTTAGAGGAGCATCGGTTATTGACCAAGGGGTCTAAGTGCGAGTTCTTTCAGGATAGGTTAGAATTTTTGGGGCACGTTATTTCGGAGGCTGGGGTTGAGATTGACCCGAAGAAGCTGGATACGGTCAAAGCTTGGCACCCCCCGACAAACATCACGGAGCTGCAGAGTTTTTTGGGTTTTGTTAATTACGTCCGTCGGTTCGTCCCCAACATGGCACGCTTAACTGCCCCACTGACGGATCTGCTGCGGAAGGGGGTCGTTTTTAAGTGGGGGGAGAAAGAGCATGCTGCCTTCTCTACCCTGAAAAATGTTCTCTGTTCACCGCCTGTCCTGCGCATTGCCGACCCACACCGCCCATTCGAAGTCATTACTGACGCAAGCGACATCGCCATCGGAGCCGTACTGCTACAGGATTTCGGGAACGGCCTACAGCCCATCGCATACGAATCACGAAAGCTGCACCCACCTGAGAAGAATTACCCGATACACGATCGCGAAATGCTTGCGATCGTGCATGCGTTCAAAGTGTGGCGCTGTTACTTGACCGGCGCAGACGTGACAGTACGGACAGACCACCGATCACTACAGTATCTCCGCGCACAACCCCACCTCAACCCACGACAGATCCGCTGGCTCGACTTTCTAGAGTCGAATTTCCATTACACGGTCACCTACAAAAAGGGAGCTTCCAACATTGCCGACGCACTGACCCGCCCCACTGCCCAAATCCACGCAATACTACTCGCCCAGACTAGCCCACTACTGACAGGACTATTTACCCACGGGTATCAAACAGACCCATTCTTCACCGGAGGCAATTCGCAGCAGTTCGCAGCAGCACGAGGGGTCTATTACGTAAAAGCCGGGACCCGACCGCATTTGGGTACCCGGGTATACACTACTACGGGAATTACTATTATAGGAGGCACACGACGGAGTTACCTCGGGACATTTTGGGGTAGAAAAAACACGGCAGCAGCTGCAGCGGTATTATTACTGGCCAGAAATGTTGACCGACATCCAACGACACGTGGCGTCGTGTCCCACCTGCCAGGTCATGAAATCATCACGGAAGCGGCCGGCAGGACAGTTGCAGCCGATTCCACCCCCAGAGCGTGCTTGGCAGCAGGTGACGATGGATTTCGTCACGGGGTTACCGGCCGGGGCGAGTGGGAACGACGCGATCCTGGTCGTCGTCGATCGACTGACGAAAATGGCACATTTCGCAGCTTGCAAGAAATCAATCACAGCCGAAGAAACAGCCCGCCTCTTCATCGCCACCGTTGTTCGCCTCCACGGGATACCATCGGCAATTATCAGCGACCGCGACACGAAATTCACCAGCAACTTCTGGCGGAACCTGTGGCAGCAATTTGGCACGCGACTACAGTTCAGTTCTTCGTACCACCCTGAAACGGACGGACAGACAGAACGGACAAACCAGACCATGGAGCAGCTCATCCGGGCCACGTGCGACGACCAGAACGCGTGGGAACAGCAACTGCCACTCATTGAATTCGCGTACAACAATTCGCCCTCCGCCACGACCCAACAGTCACCGTTTTACCTGAACTACGGACAGGACCCTACAGTACCCATGACCCCAAATCCCGACAATCCAGTCCCACGCGCACAACAGTTCGCCGAAATTTTGCCAGCAGCACGGACCAGGGCAACAGACGCAATTAAAAAAGCCAACATCATCGCTAAGCGCAACGCCGATCGCCACCGCCGACCTGTCACTTACCAGCCAGACGACCTAGTACTACTCGATACTCAGAACCTCCGCTTGCCCATCACTCCAAAACTTCGCCCCCGATATTGTGGGCCATTTCGCATCAGCCACATGATCACACCCGTCACCGCCCACCTCCTCCTCCCTGCTGACTGGTACGTCAGCCCGTCATTCCACGTCAGCCTACTTCGCCCTTACATCCCATCCACGAGCCAACTGCCACGAAATCGCCCAGCCAGCATGACACGCCCCCAACCGAACCAATCATCACCCCTGAAAAAATCCTCAGCCACCGAGTCCGCGACCCTCGGGGAGCCCGAAGGATCGAGTTCCTAATTCGCTGGAAGGACCGAACGCCCACAGAAGACAACTGGGTCCCCCTGGATAAAATCGAGAACCACCCTGTCTTCACCGAGTACCTGCGAAGCCGAAATTTCCGCGACGTCCATGCGCTCTCGTAAGAGGGGCCTCCTTGGGAAGGGGGGTAGTGTAAGGAAAATTCCTTTTCCTTACTTCGCATCCCCGCTCAACGCGTACATCACTATACCACCTCAGTCGGCACCGTTACCACTCGCATCAATAATCCGCCCGCCATTTTTCGCATGTCGCACCCCGACCTCACGGCTCGGCGGTAACCCGCGCTCCGGACCTCCGCCTCGACACTTTTCCCAACCTCAGTCCCAGGCCCGTCGCGCGACAACCACAGTCCATTACCGTTACCACTGTAGTTTCGCTATATAATCCTTCGCTCATGCCTTCGCTCATTGTACTCTTGCTTTGATAGTGCAATCTTCGTTCGCTCACTCCATTGCATCCGTAACATGCACCTTTCCCCACAGCCCAGCGCTCAACCTTACTAAGGTTGAACAACTTGGGCTGCGGGTTTTAAAGCATGTTTAAATTTGTTTTTGTTAGAGGGGTGTTTACTGTTCATTCCGAACAGTACATTCCTAGTCACCATTATCCTTATCTTCTCAGATTCTCTAGTGCCACGTGGCACTCTACTTTTCTTGCACTCCAATTCTTGGTCCCACATTCCACTTTCCAACCTTGTTTCTTGCATGCTATATAAACCTTGCTTGTACTTGCCATTATCAATCAATTCTCATTCAACTCTTCTTCAATTACTCAGTAACTTCTTCGCCTATTTCGCCAATCGTTCTTTCGCCAAAGTCTTCCGCCGCGTTTCATCCTCGACTTAGTCGACCCCGCTAATTCTTTAGCGGACTTAGGCCGTCGGGCCTAACACTTGGTATCAAGAGCCTTCGCGGGGGAGCGACTTCCAACGAGCGACCGTCGACGACGAGACTACGACGTCATCGTCCCGCGGTGCCGACTTGCAGACTTGGAGTCGTTGAGCGAACATGGACGAAACCATGCACGCAGTCCCCCACGACATGGGCAACACGCTTGCCGAACTCATGCGCCAACTTCAAGAGTTGACGCTGGAAAATCGACAGGTACGAGCTGAAATGCAACAGCTTCGTGAATTGGCTTCTAACCCCCATGGTCATGCCACACCAACTCTTGCGCCCAACACGTCGACTGGCGCGGAAGCGCTGCCGGAACGTCGAAGCGCACTCAAGCCGCAGAAACCCGAGTCGTTCGACCCAAGTCAACGTGACGCGAACGTGCGGACGTGGCTCTTCATGCTGAACAACTACTTCGCCGCGAGCGGGGTGCAAGAGGCGGACGCGCAGCAGCGGATCGAGTACGCTGTTACACTGCTGAGGGGCCCGGCCTTGGAGTGGTGGCGCCAACTCACTCAAACTGTTGTAAGAAGGGCTCAGACGGACGGGCATCAACAGGGCGTGGGGCATGCAGCTGCAACTTCGAGCTTAGGGAGTTTAGCTTTGGGTGTTACCACGGTTCCGACCACATGGGAAGGATTTGAAGCGGCGCTGAAAAGTAGGTTCGATTTGGTGAACGCCTCCGAAGCTGCTAGGAAGCGTCTGCGTCATTTCCGACAGATAGGCAACGTCCAGGAGTACACACGACGGTTCTTGAGCATCTGCAACGAGATAGACGATATCACGGAAGCAGAGATGCGCGATCGCTACCTCGAGGGGTTGAAGCCGGACATAGCGGAAGTCATTGCGATTCACGGGTTGTCCACCTTCGAGTCGGTAGTCGCAGCAGCAGAACGCGTCGACGCAGTACGAAGCCGACGGGGTCGTGACGATCGCGATAGGGGATACAACAGACCGATCAACGACGCTCGATCGAGGGACGGACCATCGCCCATGGAGATTGGTGCAGTTAACAGTGACGGCTCACAGAAAATGGGATTTAGGGGGAACTGTCACTACTGCAAAAAGCCGGGACACATGAAACGAGACTGCCCACAGCTTAAGGAGCGGCAGCAGGGAAACGGAAACCGCCAGTAGATAGCGGGTCGCTAGCTGGTGTGGAGGTTCCCGTACCCGCCACGTCTACCAACGTAGAGGAGACGGCTTCGCAGCAGTCATCTACGGAGAACGAGGTAGACACTGTTGATCGTCCAGTCGTGCTTCTAGGGAAGCTTCGCGGAGTTCCTGTTAAGATTCTCGTAGATAGCGGAGCTAGCCACTCGTTCGTCTCTTCATCGTTAGTTTCTCGTCTCCATCTCGAAGCAGATTCAGCAGTCAACTTCAAGGACGCTCGCATGGTAGATGGGACGCCACTTCACATAGGACCGATCATCCGCAAGTTGCGCGTAGTGCTAGGACCGATCACAGTCAGGCGTGATTTCGACTCTACGACGCTGGACGGATACGATTTTATCTTCGGGAGAGATTGGCTACGGGCGGTTAGTACTCAGTTCGATTGGGCTCAGGGAAGCTGCAGCGTCAAGGTAGACGGGGAGTTCCGGGAGCTGCCACAGTGGAGCGATGGGGCCACATCATCCACAGCTATCATTAATGTTGTTTGTGTGCGACAGTTAGTGAAGCGTGCGGCACGGATCTTCGCGGTTTTTCTTGAGGAGGTGGAAGTTGAGGAAGGGAAAGGAGGGAGTGCAGCAGTTAGTGAGAAGGCGACTCTTCCTGCTGAGGTGAGTGCACTGTTAGCAGAGTTCGCAGACGTCTTCCCCGACGAGTTGCCCCCAGGGTTGCCTCCCAGCCGAGCAGTAGACCATCGAATAGGATTGGAGCCGGGGAGCAGGCCAGTAGCGAAGCCGTAGTGGAGGTTGAGTCCAGCGGAGACAGAGGAGATGACGCAGCAAGTTAGGCACTTTCTCGCACAGGGTTTCATACAGCCATCTAGATCGCCTTGGGCCGCACCGATACTTTTGGCACCCAAGAAAGACGGAGGGTTACGGATGTGCATAGATTACCGCGCACTGAACGCCGCCACCGTCAAGAATAGATTCCCGGTGCCGAGAGTAGAGGATCTTCTCGATGCAGTGCAGGGCGCTAGAGTCTTCTCAAAGATCGACCTTTGTTCGGGTTACCACCAGATTCGAGTACTTCCAGAGGACCAGCACAAGACGGCGTTTCGTACGAAGCAGGGGTTGTACGAGTTTAGGGTTCTACCGTTCGGATTGACCAACGCCCCAGCGACGTTTCAAACGCTCATGAACACAGTCCTCTCCGAGTTCCTAGGGTCGTTCGTTGTCGTTTACCTAGACGACATCCTAGTGTTCTCTAAGACGAAAGATGAGCACGTGCAGCACTTGCAGAAGGTCTTCGAGGTCTTACGGAGGGAGCAGTTATACGCTAAGCAGTCGAAGTGCGAGTTCTTCCTTCCAGAGGTCGAGTTCCTGGGACACGTCGTATCCGCTAGTGGCATTAGGACTGACCCGAAGAAGATCGCAGCAGTACAGGATTGGGTAGCACCGACCTCAGTCAAGGAGTTGCAGAGCTTCCTCGGTTTTGCGAACTACTACCGTCGTTTCGTTCAGGGTTACGCATCGATCGCTAGTCCACTCACCGACCTACTTCGGAAGGGCGTAGAGTACGTTTGGGGTCCAGCGCAGCAGCAGGCGTTCGAGCAGATGAAGCAGTCGCTCACGTCCTCACCGACACTGTCGTACCCTGATCCCACTCGCCCATACGTTGTAGTGACCGACGCTTCCGATCAGGCCATAGGAGCAGTGCTTCTTCAGGACCAGGGACGCGGGTTGCAGCAGATCGCGTACGAGTCGCGTAAGCTTAGGGGAGCGGAGTTGAACTATCCCATACACGACAAGGAGGCGCTCGCGATCATCCATGCGTATAAGGTGTGGAGGTGCTACCTAGAGGGGGCAGATAGTGTTATACGCACGGACCACTGTTCGCTTCGTTTCCTCAAGTCGCAGCCGCAGCTGAGTCGTCGCCAGGCTAGGTGGATGGAGTTCATGGAAGGGAGCTTTCACTACAGGATAGAGTACAAGCCAGGCGTGCGCAGCCCAGCAGATCCGCTCACTCGCCCTAGTTGTCAGCTCGCCAGTCTCACAGTCACTGCTGGCCACCCACTTCTCACAGCACTCTTCGAGCACGGTTACACAGTAGATCCCGACTTCACACCGCAGCCGCCCGCAGGAGCAGAGGTGCAGGGTAGTGTCTACATACGGAAGGGTACCACACGGATTTGGGTTCCAGCCTACCGCCCTCTTCGACAGCTCCTTCTCTCAGAGGCGCACGACGTAGTTAGTGCAGGGCACTTCGGAGCAGATAAGACGGCTAAGACGCTTAGTCGCACGTACTACTGGCCCGGGCTTGCAGCAGACGTAGAGGATTACATTCGCTCGTGCGACACATGTCAGCGTACGAAGTCCTCTCACCAGCGCAAAGCAGGACTCTTGCAGCCGATCTTACCGCCCGACCGCCCTTGGCAGGTAGTTACCATGGACTTCATCATGGCTTTACCGCGCACAGTTAGGGGTCACGACGCCATCTTCGTAGTAGTGGATAAGTTTTCTCGAGCAGCGCATTTCATCCCCACGCACGGCAAGGTCACAGCAGAGGAAGCCGCGACGCTGTTCGTAGATAACGTAGTCCGACTGCACGGGGTTCCAGATTCCATCATCTCAGACCGCGACCCTCGTTTCACTTCGAAGTTCTGGAAGCAGCTTTTCGCACTGTTTGGGACTCGCTTAGCCATGTCGTCTGCGTACCACCCAGAGACAGACGGACAGACCGAGCGTGTGAACCAGACCTTGGAGCAGATCCTTCGCAGCATCACGATGCACGACGCAGCCGCATGGGACAAGAAGCTGAGCATGGCAGAGTTCGCCTACAACAACACGCACCACTCCGCCACAGGCATGTCACCGTTCTTTGCACTTTACGGTCAGCACCCCAATGTCCCCACTCGTGTCGATCTCACACCCACAGTCCCTCGTGCGGACAACTTCCACCAGCATCTCACCTTCATTCATGATCACGTGAGGAAGCACCTTGAGCTTGCAAATGCACGCATGGCACGCACCACCAACCGCAGTCGTCGTGAGGTGTCGTTCGCAGTCGGCGACCGTGTTCTCTTGGATAGCCGCAACCTCCGACTGCCACAGGACAGCAAGCTTCGTCCACGTTTCATTGGTCCATTCGTCATTGAGCGCGCACTAGGTCCAATCGCATACCGCCTTTGCCTTCCCGCACATTTCCGCATGCACCCGTCATTCCACGTGTCTCTCCTTCGCCCATACACCGATCCCAATGCCACCTTCTCGGGCCGTGATCGCACTCCACTGCCGGTAGCTGTTGACACCGACGAGCCCGACTACCAGATCCAGCGCATCCTCAGGCACCGTCGCCGTCTCCAGGGGGGTGTCACTTTCATCGACTTCTTGGTTCATTGGCGTGGTTACGACGCAGCAGACGACAGCTGGGTTCCTTCGTCCTCGCTGTCTCCTGACAACGCTTGCCTCCAAGCGTACCTTCAGTCTGCAGGCGCCGCGGACGTCGCCTCCTTGGGCGGGGGGGTAGTGTTAGAGGGGTGTGTACTGTTCATTCCGAACAGTACATTCCTAGTCACCATTATCCTTATCTTCTCAGATTCTCTAGTGCCACGTGGCACTCTACTTTTCTTGCACTCCAATTCTTGGTCCCACATTCCACTTTCCAACCTTGTTTCTTGCATGCTATATAAACCTTGCTTGTACTTGCCATTATCAATCAATTCTCATTCAACTCTTCTTCAATTACTCAGTAACTTCTTCGCCTATTTCGCCAATAGTTCTTTCGCCAAAGTCTTCCGCCGCGTTTCATCCTCGACTTAGTCGACCCCGCTAATTCTTTAGCGGACTTAGGCCGTCGGGCCTAACAGTTTTTGTTTTTCTACATTTTTTTCCTAATACCACTCGTACAATATGGAGAGCAGGTGGTTGTCAGAAATGCCTGTCGTGTTTGCTGAAACAATCTCGTCGTGCTCCTCCTGATTCCTGATGCTTCCACTGCCAGCGCATGTGTGTGACGGTTCTTTGAATTCGTGTCTCTCTGCGCTTGGGATCAGGGGTTGTCGGCGAGCACCATGCCAAAAGCGTATACTTCAACTTTCGCACACACCTTCTTGCCTATCGCAATTTCCCTGCCGAAGGGTTACGTGTAGTGGTGGAGGCGCGGCTCGTGATGTCCCGCCTCTGTGCTCTCTCACACAAAATGTGCGATCCGTTGAAATTGACTCAAGATAGAAAAGTTGTCGGCTGTCTTCAGCATCACGGCTCCACGCATCATCACCAGACTCAAAAAGCTCACCTCGTCACTCGTTGATAACCTGACTAACATTTTCAAATTCCATAATTGACAGGATCAGTCATAGCTGCTCAATAGCCCTGTGCATAGTCCACCGTTTTGGTCCAGTTTCCTAAGCAGATTAGCGGCGAAAATAGAAGCTGTCGAAATCGAGTGTCTTGGTCATCCGTTTTCGTTCCTCGTCCTCCGCAACTCAGTTCCAATGGACCATCGTGTAGGTGCGTCGGCCTTCCACTTCTCTCGTTGATTGGCTTCATTTCCTGCAAACGAAATCGATCGGCGATATTTCTATCCTGACGCACGAAACCATTCGCATCCTCCTCTCCCTCCCCCTCTATCCCCGCCCTTCCGCCCCTTTTTGATCACTATCGACGCCGCAGGCTCGCTTGCGGTTCTATTACTCCTGTCAGCTACCGTCCCTCTATCGCAATCGTGGCTCGTTCGATGCCCTGCGATCTTCAGCAACCCCGTCGTCAGTAAGTTCTGCGACATTCATACTCCGCAATGCTTCCCGAGTATGGTGACACTCAACAACTCCCTTCAGTTCCAAACCGCACAACCAGCACAGTCACCGTATTGGTGTCTGCTTTGATATGTGTTTGCTACGTATGTATGTATTCTACGTTTCGTCTATGTCTATGTTTATTTGTTTGTTCGCGCCCGTTATTTTATCATTTGCCTGTTCTAAGTGCTGGCCGTTGACTCTACTGGATTGCAGGCGTTATCCAGGCGACGATGCGAGGCGACAAGAAGAAGGCCGATACAACGCAAATGGCGGACGGCACACTAAAGATTACTGTATTCTCGTAAGGACCTCCTCTATATTCTCGCGACACTTGTAAACATCTTCCATTCCCCTGTGGTAATCCGCGTTCTGTCTGACGTTTCCGTGCCTCTCTTGTTTCCTCACTTCAACGAAATAAAACCCGCGGGAATCACCCAAATGGTATGGCACACCCTTATGCTGGCAACCCCGTTCCACCTTCTACCCTCTACAGGAGCACCAAGGGCACGGACGTCAAATTCGAGCTCACCTCCAACGATCTCTACTTTCCGCTCTTCAAAACTCTCAACTACGGCCCCGCGGGAGCAACCGGCGATGCTATTTTGACCATTCCGGGCACGCCCACGATCGCGCTGCGCGCCGATGGCATCACGTACAAGTCGGTCGGGTGGATCAAGCAGGCGGATTCCGCCAAGGCGAGCAACGGGCAAACGGTTACCAACGTTTTGAAGCAGCTTGATATAAACCCCGCCAACTATTACGTGCAAGTGTCGGCGTTTAAGTTCCTGGGCAACATTCGCGGGCAGCTGCAACGAGGAATGTTCGTTCCTTGCATGTCGGTATGACCAAGGCCACACGACATGAGATGAGAGCAGTACAGAAGGGGGTCTGGTAACGGTGAATGGAGGGACACTGGCGACATATTATTTACGGGAGAGACGGCGAGAAGCTGAGAAGAGAACGAGTTCTGTTTCCAGCGAGCAGCTGCCTCCAACGCATAGTAAACTATTGGAGTTATGTTTTTGGGGCATGTATCTTCTACATGGCTATGTTCTATAACTGATGCTGTCATACAATATACATACACGATTTCTACTACTTTGAATGACACCACAAAATGGATGCCGAAGCTTTCATCAATGTAGTCTTATCAAGGTATAAGCAGAAGGTATTGTAAAAAACTTATTGCTAAGCAATTTTCAATCCCTGCCGTTTCGGTGCCCCTTCTCAATCTGACCACAAGCAGGCTCGACCTCTATTCCATCCGCGTTCATGATGCATAACTAAAGTATATTAGTGAGACGTAAGGTGGTGATGTTGTAAGGTGGTGATGAAAGGTGGTGTGTACTTAAGTTTAGCATAGGTGGATACTTAACTGACTCGGTACAGTGGCATGCAAATCCCAAACTGGTTCACACCGACCCAAACCATGGTGGTTCAGTGGGCGAGTGGGTCCCCTTGCCACCAGCTGTCGTGTCGTCTTGTTGAGAAGTTCGTTTCATTTGTGAGTGCGTTTGGTGATCTCCGTTTCCTACTTTGAGTAGGGTGATTGGCCACTCCCACAGCCACATCTCTCAAATGTGGGAGTAACTGCGAATCGTATCGTCGTACACATGATGCTCACCCCCTGCACGCAAAATTGCCTTGTCCCAGATGAAACCTTGCACCCGTGGGTTTTGTGCCGTGAGGTTGCACCCACGTTACAAGCATGTCCACCAATACGAACCACAGAAACTGAAGTCTGACTGAATAGGCTGCAGTAAAAAAGTCAACGGTGAGCTACAAAAGTTTTTATAAGCCCTTTTTGCCCCAAGCGAAAAAACGAAACCTCCGCGAAATGCAATAACGGCTTATAAGCCCAGAAGGTGAGGCAAGGTCGGAGAGCTCAACCGGGCATCGTGTGTACACCGCCGACCGACCAAAGCATAGCATGGATGGCAGCCCTGCCCACACCTTCAAACAGCTTCGTTTGACCGAGTCAGCGCAACGAGAACAAACGAGCGCGAAGTTGGGAGTTGACGCGGTCAAAATTTACACCGCGGCGAGCCAATAGCGTGGTACACCTGATGCTCACCCCATGCGCGCGAATTTGCCTTGCGCCGGATGGACACGCTGCACCCGAGGTTGTTTCCCCAGCTTCATGCACCCACATTACAAGCACGTCAAGCAGAAGAGACCGAAGTCAAGCAGAAGAGACTGAAGTCAAACTAGGTAACTAGGTAGCAGGGTCTTGTTTATAAGCACATGCGAGTTCTTTTTAGCTAGCTGCGAAATTGACGAACTTATGCGAAACGCACGATACAGCTTATATGCCCCCTTCACAAGGCAACCGGGAGGGGCTCAAACAGGCATCAGGAGTAGTACTATGCTGCCCTTGTTTCCCTAGAAGAAGCTTCTTGCCTGAGCATCTTTCCGCGCATGACCCGCAGGTGAGCTGGTTTGACGGCCGGATCGAGTGCGCGAATGGCATCACCACGCGGCTTGAAGTTGTCAACTGTGAGCTGTCATCCTCGCTTCGGTGATCGTTTATTGGTTGAAACGAAACGTGTTGCAGCAGTCGACTCCACTGCATCGCCATGCCACCGACAAGAACCATCATCCTCCCCCCAACCCTTCCCTCCCCCCTCCCCCCTCCCCTCCTCACTCTCCCAGGTTCAAAATTCCCCCAAGCCAGCTTTCAATATCTGGCGGAAGGCGCGCTGTCGACCTAGCACAAGGGAAAGGGGATCGAGGAACGAACAAAACCACAGGAGAAGGGACGGGACGGGAAACGCGTTTACCCCTCCCCTACGTTCCCCCCTGGCCACCGACGTTTCTCTTCCCAGTCGTCGGTTTTTGAACCAGATTGCTTGAACGACTGCGCCTGGTGTTTCCCCGGCCGCTTCCCGAGGCGCTGATTCACTCGCGCGAGAGCGCAGGGCCTCGCCTGGCAGGGGTACTCGCGCTGCGCTATTTTCAAACGCACCCAGCCGCTACACTCCAAATCGTGCAATCGGCTCGTCCTCCTCTCCCCCACCCACCCACCCACTGTACCCCCAGTGCCACACCCACCACCATCCTCCCCGACCGAACTGCAACACCGTTACTACGAATAGACAGATGCAGTGCTTCATTTTCCATCACTCCATCCAACCCGATAATCGTTCGGCTGAACAATCCATAGCTTGCGGCACAGAAAAAAGCTCGATCAACGCAACTTGTTTGGCTAGAAAGGCTTCCGTCGTTTTCAGGTACCTCAAGCTGCTCGGACTCTACTCCGTGACTTCTCCCGCACAACCATCCACCCCGTTCGTCGCTCTCAGCTCTCCACATACAAACCCGCGCATACCTCTGTGACATGCCAACCACGCCTACCACCTCCTCAATACTCGCACTCACAGTCGTCAAACTTTGCTGGCCAGACAATCTCCGAGTCGCAGCCATGGATCGCGAAAGCCTCGAAGTGCTCCCCGCGAGCGAGCTTTCCGCGCGGTACGAGCTGATTGACATGCTGGGCGAGGGGCAGTACGGCACGGTGTGGCGCTGCGAGGAGCGCGACTCGGGCCGCCTCTTCGCGTGCAAGCACATCAGCCTCACGGGCCTGGGCGAAAAAGGGATTAAAGCCGCCGTTCGCGAGATTGAAGTCATGGCGACGCTCTCGGGTAACCGCAACGTGGTTTCGCTGCAAGGGATTTACGAGGACGCGGACTCCGTTTATGTTGTTATGGAGTATTGCAATGGCGGGGATTTGTTGAACCTGATTCAAAAGAAAGGCCTCTTGCCAGAAATGGAAGCCCAGAGGCTGTTTGTCGAGGTGACACGTGGCGTGAAGCAGTGCCACGACAACGGCATCATCCATCGCGACATCAAGCCCGAAAATATCCTCCTCGTCCCCGGAACCACCGCCGCATCCGCCGCCGATACACGCGCTGCGAGCCCCACCCCCGCGCCCAAGCACCCCTTCACCTCGCTCCAGCTCAACCCGCTCCGCGCGCGATCGCGCTCCGCCTCTCCTCCCGCTTCCCCCTCCGCCGCCTCCGCTTCAACCACCATGCCCTCCGCGAAGCTCGCGGACTTCGGCCTGTCGCTCGCGCTGCGGCCGGGGCAGCGCGTGGTGGGGTACGCGGGGAGCTTCCCGTACGAGGCGCCCGAGGTGCTCGCGAATAAGGCGTACGACCAATCAGCGGACATCTTCAGCCTCGGCGTGACGCTCTACGCGATGCTCTCGGGCACGTGGCCCGCCTTCCACCGCTCGCGATGCCTCGACGACGCGGTCGACTGGGAGTTACCATGCTGGCGAAAGGTTTCCGAGGTGGCGAAGGATTTGATTCGCTGGATGGTTTCGCCGCTCCCGCACATGCGCCCGACCGTGGACGAGGTGCTTGCGCACCCCTGGTTCGCGCTCCCCATCGGCTTCCCCGCGCAACCCGCGAGCCCCCGCAGCGTTGTCCGCACCTTCCGCACCTGGCGACGCGAGCGGTCGCTGAAGCAGGAAGAGGAGAGGCAGGCAGCTCAAAAGGAGGCTTCGCAGAAAGTTCGTCCGGTAGAAGATGCTGCGCGCGGCGCGCATGACACTGGCGGTTGTCGCGGCGACCATCGCGGCGACGCTTCCAAAGCCGGACGCGTGGACATTATTGGTTATCAGCGGCCCGTGCTGTCCGTGCGATAAGAAGCCTACAGTGTTACAGTATTACCCTCACGATGACAAAGGCCTGGCGACACGTTTTCTCTGCTAACGATCGTTGGCGAGGACTCTTCGGGACTGTTTAGGGCGAGCTTGAGTCGCCTCAGGCGTCGGAATGGGGAGGAATTTACCCGACTCTGAGGCGCATCAAGCCCGCTGCTTCTCTCACCCACACTTAATTTTCCAAACATCTTGCAAGCTTGTATCTAGGCAGAAATCTGACGGCATGTGTTGGTAAAGTCTCTAGCCTATGTAACCTGTGCATTAGCAGTGGTGACTCCAATTAATTTTGATAAATCTATCAATTCTCAGATTGTAAGGACGTGGTGAAAGTGCAAATATCGCAGGGTCGTCTACATATATCGAGCTCCACAATCGAGTGGGCAGATAGATTAGCGAAACGTGACGACCGCGACGTTGTAACGATCACACCTGAGAACTGGCAGATCTCCCACAATCAGTGATCAGTCACATTTACACACTTCACAGAAAAGTTGGCCAAAAAGTGTACTATAGCATGTTTGAGCACGGTAAATAGGGTAACCAATCCGCACATCGATTGCGACTGATGATCGATCGTCTTACTATGAACACGTACATTTATTTACATCAGAAAGCAAAGAGATCTATTCCGAAAGACTGCCAGCTGAATGAGGATTAACATTTCGCATGACTGTTAGGTGTGGGGCAGCTGAACAAGCGCAAAGGCAATTACGGCAGGCGCATGGGCAGCTAGGGCAGGCGCATGGGCAGCTAGGGCAGGCGCATGGGCAGCTAGGGCAGGCGCATGGGCAGTTTGCCGACAGCAGCTGAGATCTGATCCTCTGTGAGCGATGAGAACTCCTCATACAGGTCCAAGAGCGCTGTTGACACTGCCCTCACCTGGAGAGTAATGGGGGGAGGGGGTCGCAAGGGAGGTTGTGAAAGGGTGATATGGATCAATGATGAGGCAGCTGAGATCTGATCCACTGTGAGCAATGAGAACTCCTCATACAGGTCCAAGAGCGCTGTTGACACTGCCCTCACCTGCATTGTGGATGATGAGGGGAGGGGGTAACAGGTGAGGGGTTGACGAGGGAAAGGGGGCGATGAGAATTCTTCATACAGGTCCAAAAGAGATGTTGACATTGCTCTGACTTGCATTGTGGGTGGTGAGGGGTGGGGGTGATGCAAAGGAGGCGATGAGGGAAGGGGGTGATGTGCCAAGGAAAAGAAAGAGGAGAGGATGAGGGGAAGGGTAAGGTGGAGAGCGTATCTGGTGCATATCAGTCCTGCCCCCATCCAGCCATTCAAAACGCACCATCAGTGACCATACCTGATGCACCTCCACCATACCTGACACACCTCCACCATACCTGATGCACCTCCACCATACCTGATGCACCTCCACCATACCTGATGCACCTCCAACATACCTGATGCACCTCCACCATACCTGATGCACCTCCACCATACCTGATGCACCTCCACCATACCTGATGCACCTCCACCATACCTGATGCACCTCCACCATACCTGATGCACCTCCACCATACCTGATGCACCTCCACCATACCTGATGCACCTCCACCATAGCTGATGCACCTCCACCATACCTGATGCACCTCCACCATACCTGATGCACCTCCACCATACACAGTGCATACAAACGCAGAGCCCCTACCCGGTGCATGTCGATGCGCAGGCCCTCGAGCCAGGGCAGGAGGGGCAGGTGGCGCATGAGAGCAACGAGGTGGATGCATGCAAGGGCAATGATGAACGGCGGGTGGCACAGTGACAGGTCCGTCTTGAATGAGTCGTTCACCATTGACCTAAGGGCGATGGGGAATTGTGTGGGGGAGTAGGGGAAGTTACTTGAAAAGCGAGGGGAATGGGGTGCATGAGGGCATGGCGGGTGGCACAGCGATAGGTCCGTCTTGAATGAGTCATTTACCATTGACTTGAGGGATGTGGCAGGAGGGAAATGGGGGGGAGAATGGGGGGGGAGAATGGGGGGGGAGAATGGGGGGGGAGAATGGGGGGGGAGAATGGGGGGGGAGAATGGGGGGGGAGAATGGGGGGGGAGAATGGGGGGGAGAATGGGGGGGAGAATGGGGGGGAGAATGGGGGGGAGAATGGGGGGGAGAATGGGGGGGAGAATGGGGGGGGAGAGGGGCACGGTGCGTGCAGTGCATGAGGGAACGGCGGGTGGCACAGCTGCACAGCAACAGGTCCGTCTTTAATGAATCATTCACCATTGAGCTAAGAGCAGTGGGGAGAGGGAGGAGTGGGGGGGGAGGGGGAGAGGGAGGTGGAGGGAAGGTGGAGTGAGGGGACAGGGGAGGAGAGGAGGGTTTGCGAGGCATGGTGATGGGAATGCGGGATGGAAGCAAGAAGGCGTGAGAGCATGGTGGGCGCGCAAGAGCATGGTGGGCGCCCAAGAGCATGGTGGGCGCCCAAGAGCATGGTGGGCGCCCAAGAGCATGGTGGGCGCCCAAGAGCATGTGGGGATGGCAAGGGGCAGGGAGACAAGCCTGTGGTGAGGCACATGTATGGACTTCACACACGCACTCACACACGCACTCACACACGCACTCACACATGCACTCACACATGCACTCACACACGCACTCACACACGCACTCACACACGCACTCACACACGCACTCACACAAGCACTCACACACGCACTCACACACGCACTCACACACGCACTCACACACGCACTCACACACGCACTCACACATGCACTCACACACGCACTCACACACGCACTCACACACACACACTCACACACGCACACGGCTGTGGCACCCACCAGGCCATCTGAGCCAACTCCTCCTTCACATTCGCAGAGAGGCTTAGCTCTCTGCTCATGCTAAAGCACATCATACACAGACACTCCCGCACTCCCCATGCTCACGTACTCACACACATACTCTCACACAGTTTCACCCACCAAGCCATCTGAGCGAATTCCTCCTTCGCATTCGCAGAGAGGCTTAGCTCTCTGCTGACGTCTTCCAAGTACCTGCCCCGATATCACACCCGTGCCCCATGTCATTATTCACAAGGGAACGGAGGAGTAGGGGCGACAAGCGGACGAGACGTGACAGGAAAGGGTGAGGCGCCAGCAGACGAAAGGCAGAGAGAGAGAACACAAGACACGATTGCGAGCGCAGAAGAGAGCGGAGAGTGGGTGCAGGTCATGAGGGATGCACTGAATGCATGAGGGGTGCACTGAATGCATGAGGGGTGCACTGAATGCATGAGGGATGCACTGAATGCATGAGGGATGCACTGAATGCATGAGGGATGCACGAGGGGGAAACGAGAGAAGAGAGAGAGAAGACGGGCGGTGGAGTCACAGTCACATTCCAGAATTGTCTTAGGTGGGGGGGTACTGACGTGGTGAGGGGGCTGCTCGGGTGAAAGACAAGAAGGAAGCGAGAGAAGAAGAGGAAAGGTGAAGGGATACAGACGCATAGAGGGGTGGTAGGGGTGGAAGACGATGTGGAGCAAGAAGGAGCAAGAAGGAGCAAGAAGGGGTGAGAAGGCAAGAGAACAGACGTGGAGAGAGGGCGGTAGGGGTGGAAGACGATGAGGTTGAAGGAGAGCGCCTGCAGCAGGCGCATCTCCATGGCTAGTACGTCCTTCACCTCGTAGCCCATGGCGCCATGCCCGCACATGCCTGCTGCACACGCACGCATCCACGCACACACCACACACAGAGGGAGCATATTATTATTCATAACTAACAGCAGCAGCCGCATCTCCATGGCTAGTACGTCTTTCACCTCATACCCCATGGCGCCATGCCCACACATGCATGTCGTGCATGTATGATTGCACATGCATGCATGCACATACATGCACACGCATGCACATACATGCACACGCATGCACATACATGCACACGCATGCACATACATGCACACGCATGCACATACATGCACACGCATGCACATACATGCACACGCATGCACATACATGCACACGCATGCACATACATGCACACGCATGCACATACATGCACACGCATGCACATACATGCACACGCATGCACATACATGCAGCATATGCACACACAGAAGGACAAGCACGCGCAAATGCAATCATCTCAACAATCATAACTTCAAGAATCATGGTTGCAAAGAACATGATATGCACAGCCCAGGCGAGCAGCCCTATCCCACATGCCCTCTCTGTCTCACACGCATGCCTCACTGCTTCACCGCCTGCACAGTGCACTCCTCTGCATCCCTCTCCTCTCCTTTCAACTCTCCCCTCTCCATTCTCCTCTCCACGCTCCTCCCATCTCACACGCGTGGCTCTTCATGCGGTGCACCAGCTTCACAGCCTGCACCGTGCACTCCTCCGCCTTGGCTGCCACGTACAGTGCTGCCGGCGCTGCCAGTCGCGGATCCACCTCCGCAAACGACTTCCTGCTCGCAGGGGGGAGAGAGGGGGGGGGGGGGGGGGGGGGGGGGGGGGGGAGGATGGAGAGAGGGGGATGAGCAGGGGGATGGGGCAGGCAGGGTTTTGAGTGCTGGCAGCGCTGCCAGGCGCGGATCCACCTCTGCGAATGACTTGCTGCATGGGGTGAGAGGGGAGAGTGGGGAGGGGATGTGGGAGAAAAGAGCGGCTGGTCACAGCTCGGTAAACGACTCGCTTCTTACAGGGTACGGAGGGGGATGGGATGGATGGGGGAAAGGGGTGGAAGAAGGGGGGATGGGAGGGAGGGGGAAAGGGGTGGAAGTGGGGAGTGGCAGGTCTCAGCAAGACCTGAGTATTGCTGCTGGGCGGATCGTCCCCTTGTGAGAATTCTCCAAGGTGACACACCCATCGCCCCATCGCCCCACCACCCCATCGCCCCATTGCCCCGCCACCCATCACCCCCTCACTCAGCGTGCCGTGCACGCACGGCTGGCCACTCACTTGACGTAGACGCGGCGGAAGCAGGCAATGGCCGTGGCCACAACCCTGCCACGCATGGTCCCCTCGTCTCATCCCACCATCATCATCCCATCACCCCACGATCTCATCACTGTGTGTTTTTTTAGAATTCTAAAAAAACACACACTCCATCATCATCCCATCACCTTCTCAAAAACCACACGCTCCATCATCATCCCATCACCTTCTCAATAAACACACACTCCATCATCATCCCATCACCTTCTCAAAAAACACACGCTCCATCATCATCCCATCACCTTCTCAATAAACACACACTCCATCATCATCCCATCACCTTCTCAAAAAACACACGCTCCATCATCATCCCATCACCTTCTCAATAAACACACACTCCATCATCATCCCATCACCTTCTCAAAAAACACACGCTCCATCATCATCCCATCACCCCACCATCTCATCACTCAGCGCAACCGGTGCACGGCTCGCCACTCACTTGACGTAGACGCGGCGGAAGCAGGCAATGGCGGTGGTCACGACCCGGCCACACATGGTCCCCTTGTCCCATCCCACCATCACCTTCCCAACATCCCATCACTCATTGCGCCCTGCACACGGCTTGCCACTCACTTGACATAGACGCGGCGGAAGTAGGCAATGGCGGTGGCCACAACCCTGCCACGCAACAAGAGAAGGCAGGACGTGAGGTGGGCAGGGCGTGAGGTGGGGATGGGCGATTGCGGGAGGTCGAGAGGTGTGAGGGTGGGCGATGGTGACAGCATGAGACAGTGGCACTTAGTCTCACACACTCTCCCCCATGGACTGGCACAAGACACAGTGAACGCAGGAACAATGCAGGGAAACTGTGAGCGATACGGCGTGAGGCGGTGCAAGGTGGTGGTGAGAGGTGGTGTGCTTGCCTCTGGCGGAGGTTGAGGCGGTGAGCCAAGACTGCCAGGTCTGTCAATGAGAGAGGCACAGACGAACGGCGACGAACGGCGAAAGCGGATGGGGGGGAATGGAAGGGAGAGGAATGGAAGGAACGAAGGAAGGAAGAACAGCTGGAGTGAGATGGACGCAAGAAATCATCAGAAACGCATGTTTGTTCGGAAGCATGCACGCATGTGCATGGGATATTACAGACGTACGGTCACACATGTGCAGCTTGACCAGGCGCACGTCAGAGGGCGAGAGGCCCATACGGTCGTCCTCCGCATGCAGCAAGCGCGCCACTGCGCCTGGGTCCAGTAGCTGCTTGCTGGGGGGGATTGGGGGAGGGGAAGGGGAAGGGGGGACAGGGAGGGGGGAATGCGAATGAGCAGCCGCGGGCCGGGGGGGGGGGGGGAGGTGTGGGGTTGGAAGGGACAAGGGTGAGGCGAGAAAGGGGAAGTGGTGGGGAGAGGGGCAAAGAGTTGGGTGGGGAGGAAAACGGGGAAAGCGTGAGAGTCAGACACGAAATGAGGGCGAAGAAAGGGTCGCGGGAAGGAGCAGGGCAGCCAGCAGCGCAGGCTGCAGCAGACGCGTGAAATTAACGGTGGGTGGGGGGTGGGGAGGAGAAAAAGGGGTGCGGGAGAGAGAGGGAAAGAGAGACCATTCGAGGGGAAGAGGAAGAGGGGAGAGAGAGAGAGGAAGAGAGATAACTATCCGAAGTCGTGCTGCGATGTCGCACGGACGTCCCAACGTCGCACCTGTGAGAGGACTGCCAGAAATTGGCCGCCATAAGAACCACTCGCGACTACTGGCGATTGTTGACGACTGTTCGCGACTGTAACAATTGTTGGCGACTGAGGTGATTGTTGCGATTGTTGGCGAGCCCCAAACTACAGCCGTCGGGTGGCGAATCACAGCGGCAGATTCTACTCGGCGCGACTCCGTGGGGTTCTATTCGAACAGCTAAATGGCTCCACCATAGTAACTACGAGTCCGACAGCGCACTGCCCTAGCGTTTCGGAGTTTCCATTACCTTCCGCTAATATTAGCAGCCAGAGCGTTCTTCCCGCCGTGTCTCGATCGCAGCCGCTCCACTTGCTCAATTTCACTTTTGCGAAATGAAGCCGGGAACAGGATGTTGGGTTCGGAGTTGTATGGTAACGTGTACTTCAGGTTCGCCAGTGCGACTAGTCGTTTCGCAGCATTCGTTACTGTACCGCTCTGAGAGGTTCGGAAACTCGAAGGGCAATCGCAGCCTGAAGTCTGAACAATTTCTGGTTCGGCGAAAGTCTGGCAAATCAAATTCCACTCGAACCTCACTCGTTACACAACCCACACGGCGGAACGGGTTCGCGATTTAGCGACATAGATGGTAACCCTAAGCTTGTCTGGTGCTGCATTTGAGCGCGAACTCTTAAAGCTCGTTGACTAGTTTCCACACCTTGTTTTCACGACTCTCTTGGTGGGAATCATTGCCCGAGCACTAGCGGGACTCACGCCGTTACATATCCATCGTTTCTGAAGCTTCACAAGTATACGAAATATCATTTCAAGCAACGCATTTCCTCCAAGACGGTTCTAGCGGGTCCGCTCCGAGCGCCGGTATCCTCCGCCACCGCCTGCAACCTTTCCGCTTCCCGTCTCCACGCAGGCTTTCTCTGTCGCCAGTTCCTCTCCGCGTATTTCCCCCTTACGCGCACAAGCGGAGCGATGCCGGGGAAGGACGTCGACGCGCCCGCGGCGGAGCCGATGGAAACGAGCAGCGCGGGCGCTGGGAGCGGCGCGCAGGAGGCGCGGAAGGGGAAGAAGAAGAAGAAGGCGCAACAGGGGGAAGGGGGGAGCGGAAGCCTTCCGCCGCACCTGGAGGAGCTGCGCTCGCGCGTGATCTGCGACATGGACGCGCCGAAACAGGTGCGCGGCGGAGGGGGGATGGGAGGGGTCGAGGGCGGAAGAGTTGCGCGGAAGGTGCAGTGGTTGCGCGTAAGAGGAAGAGAAGCGTGCGTGAGGCAGAACGACCGTTGGGAAGGGCGTTGGCGAGAAACGGGAAAAGGGCTTGGCAAGATCGAGGGTTTAGACGGTTAAACGGCTTAGAGGGATTGGAAGAAATACACAGGTTATTGGTATTTCTAGGCAACGTTGAGGGTTCCCGAGCAGATTCCAAGGGTTCAGGGTTTGTGCCCTGGTCAGGGTTCCGGGTTTACGTTTCTGGCAAGTGGTTAGGGTCCTGGCACAGCGGCGAGCAGATATGGCGCAGAGGGGTGGCTGGAGAGCCACGAGGGCGCGGCACGTGCGGTGCAGGCGAGATGGCACCGTGGATGCTGGTGCTGATGCTGATGCTGGCCCCTCCTTTCCCCCCCTCCCATTTCCGCCTCCGCTTTCATGACCCTCCGTCCCGCTCCGCCTTTCCTCTTCCTCCTTTTGTCCTCCTGTTTCTCCTTCTCCACCTTTCTCCCTTCCCTTGATTCGTCACCCCTTCCCCCTCGCCCTTTTGCATGCACAGTTCTGATCTGGCGTGTTTGCTTTTCTGATGGAGGCGACAGCACAGCGCTTGCAGGCTGCAGCGGTTCAGATGGGTGTAGAAAGGCGAATGCACTTCCCGTCTCCTCCACTCTAACTCTCCCCATTCAACCTCCCGTTCACCCCCAACACAAGCCCACGCTCTGCAGTAATTAGGTGCGTTCGCTCCCCTGGGAGTGGAGTGGACAACAGCATAAGCCTGGAGGCTGCGCGCTGACGGTTAATCCGCTTTGCTTCTCCTTCCCCTCTTTCTTCCCCATCCCCCCACACTCTCCGTTCCCCCCGCCACCTTTTCCTCCTTCCCCCAATGAATCCGCGCGTTGCAGTATTCGGGTGTGTTTGACGCGCTGGGGGTGGACAACAGTATGACTGCATGATCCTGCAGGCTGCAGCGATGCAAAGTGGGGCGTTTCCCCCATTCCAGCATCATTCCTTACCACCTTCTTCCCCCCTTCGCCCCTCCTCCCTCCCCACTGCTGCAGACTCACGCGCTGCAGTATTCAGGCGCCTTTGCCGCGCTGGGCGTGGACAACAGCATGACTCTGGAGCGCTTCAGACGGGAATTGACGGTGGAGATCGTGTCGCAGTCAGCGGACGGCCACGATCTCGTCTTTGACCTCGTCGGCATCGATGCTGCGCTCGCCAACGCCTTCCGTCGGATACTCATCGCTGAGGTCAGCACGCTCGTTGCTGAGGTCAGCATGCTCATTGCTGAGATCAGCACTCTCGTTGCTGAGGTCAGCATGCGCGTTGCTGAGGTCAGCACGCTGATCGCTGATCGTTGTGTGGTGCTCGTCCCATCCCACCCCCTCCCTCCCTTTCCTCTACCTCCCCTCTTGTTCAACCGTGCAGGTACCAACGATGGCGATAGAGAAGGTGTTGATGGCCAACAACACGTCGCTAGTGCAGGACGAGGTGCTCTCGTGTGTGTCGGTCTTACTCCCTCATTGCCCTGTTCTCCCTCTTGCCTTCCCTCCCCCCCTCATGCAGGTACCAACGATGGCGATAGAGAAGGTGTTCATGGCGAACAACACCTCTCTAGTGCAGGACGAGGTGCTCTCGCATCGCCTCGGCCTTGTGCCCATCGCTGTCGACCCCCGCCTCTTCGACTTCCCCTCAGGTGATTCTCAGGTGGCCGCTCAGGTGGTCCCCAGGTGGGCGCTTTTCTGATCCCCAGGTGGACGCTCAGGTGATTCCCAGGTGCACGGTCAGGTGATTCTCAGGCTGTGAAGGCCTTCTGCTGTGCTCCCAGGAACACCTTGTTCTTCTTGCACCATGCTTATTGCCGTGTTCTTCTTTCTGCATAGTTCTCCATACTTATTTTGAAGGTTCCTCGCCGTGTTTTTACCCCACCCTTCGTATGTGCCACCTTTTCTGGCATCGCACCCCCCGATCGCATCACACGGTGCCATGGCATGGCATGGGGACACAGAGGACGGCATGGCGAGTGAGAGCAACACCATCGTCTTCAAGCTCGACTACAAGTGCACACGCAACCCGCCTGCTGACGGCTCCAGACACGGTACGGTGGCGCGCAGCCATGCCCTGCCTTCCCCTGCACACACAGCATGCACGGTATGCCATGCTCTGCCTGCCCCTTCCTTGCGGCTTCCTGTACTGGCATTGCAAGAGTCTCAGCTTCCTCCCCTTCCACCTCGCTCCATCCATCCATTGCTTGTCTTATCTCCCTTCTCCCTTCCTTACATCCTCCTCCCCTCAATCGCATTGCAAAGATGGTGCAGTCGAGGCATCATGTGGTGCAGCAGCCTCGGCCTACATGGCTCAGCGCCCTTTACTGCTCCGTGCACGGCACAGTAAAGGCCGCAGCTGGCGCAGTCACTGCTCCCTCACTCGCTCACTTCGCCCTCTGCAACCTCCTCCTGTGCAACCCCAGGCACGGTGCAGTGGAGGCATCTGGTGTGGCATCCCCACGGCAGCACCTATCCGACTTCCCTTGCTTGCCCATTCACCCTTTGTTCCCCTCCCCCCTTCCCCTCCTCCGCTCCACCTACCCCACCACATGCAGGTACGGTGCAGTCAAAGCATCTGGTATGGCAGCCCAACGGTAGCACGTACCCGCCCGACCGCCCCACCAAGTTCACCTCCTTTGGTCGCCCGCAGAGCGAGCTGCATGACTTCGCCACTCGCCCCCCCGCCCCCACCTACCCCGACATCACCCTTGCCAGGCTGCGACCCGGGCAGGTGTGTGGGACAGTGTGCGGTGTGTACGGCAGGTGTGTGGGACAGTTTGCGGTGTGTACGGCAGGTGTGTGGGACAGTTTGCGGTGTGTAATGCAGGTTTGTGGTAGTGATTGATAGTGCAGAGCAGTGCATGCAACAGATGAACCGCGTGTAATGAGTCTGCTTGTGAGTCTGCTTGTGAGTCTGCTTGTGAGTCTGCTTGTGAGTCTGCTTGTGAGTCTGCTTGTGAGTCTGCTTGTGAGTCTGCTTGTGAGTCTGCTTGTGAGTCTGCTTGTGAGTCTGCTTGTGAGTCTGCTTGTGAGTCTGCTTGTGAGTCTGCTTGTGAGTTGACCTGCTTGTGAGTTGACTCAAAAGCAGGTGGGTGGTAGTGATTGATAGTGCAGTGCAGTCAACAGGTATGTGAGCGTTCGTCCACCCATCAGAGCCAGGAAATTGATTATGGAAGCGAATGCAGTGAAGGGAATGGCAGTGGAGTGGGAGGAGGTAGGTAGCATTAAGTGCGGCAGATGAAGCCGTGTTATTTTTCACGTTCAACTTCTTCCCTTGTGTTTGCCAACTCGCCAGGCCATCGAATTGGAGGCGCATGCAGTGAAGGGCATCGGCCGCACGCACGCCAAGTGGTCACCTGTTGCTACTGCCTCCTACCGCATGCTGCCAGAGGTGAGTCCTACCGCATGCTGCCAGAGGTGAGTGCGTGTATCCTGTTTTACAGGGCAATAGGTGAGTCTACATGGGTGAGTCTACGTGCTCAACTCTACATGGGGCAAGAGTTGATGCACAAGCCATTCCCGCTTTCGCTCTGATTTGCCACCACTGGCCCCCCTTGTGCTCTCACGCACCCATGTGTGACTGTTGCCTGTGAGAAGTACAAGGCCGGCTGGCACGTTTTATACCATTGCGCCCTCATACTCAGGCTCGTCTCCCTCACCCTCGCTCACTCTCTCACCGTACACACGCACTTGTGGCTCTCTCACCGTACACACGCACTTGCGGCTCTCTCACCGTACACACGCACTTGCGGCTCTCTCACCGTACACACGCACTTGCGGCTCTCTCACCGTACACACGCACTTGCGGCTCTCTCACCGTACACACGCACTTGCGGCTCTCTCACCGTACACACGCACTTGCGGCTCTCTCACCGTACACACGCACTTGCGGCTCTCTCACCTGACACACATGGTCTCCGGCAGTGGGCCATTGGTTGGAGGGCGGATGGCTGCGGCAGTGGGCCATTGGTTGGAGGGCGGATGGCTGCGGCAGTGGGCCATTGGTTGGAGGGCGGATGGCTGCGGCAGTGGGCCATTGGAGGGCGGATGGCTGCGGCAGTGGGCCATTGGAGGGCGGATGGCTGCGGCAGTGGGCCATTGGAGGGCGGATGGCTGCGGCAGTGGGCCATTGGAGGGCGGATGGCTGCGGCAGTGGGCCATTGGTTGGAGGGCGGATGGCTGCGGCAGTGGGCCATTGGAGGGCGGATGGCTGCGGCAGTGGGCCATTGGTTGGAGGGCGGATGGCTGCGGCAGTGGGCCATTGGTTGGAGGGCGGATGGCTGCGGCAGTGGGCCATTGGTTGGAGGGTGGATGGCTGCGGCAGTGGGCCATTGGAGGGCGGATGGCTGCGGCAGTGGGCCATTGGATGGAGGGCGGATGGGTGCGGCAGTGGGCCATTGGATGGAGGGCGGATGGCTGCGGCAGTGGGCCATTGGATGGAGGGCGGATGGGTGCGGCTAAGTATGCCCCTTCTCAATCGCAATGCCTGCCTTTCATGTGCATCCCTTTCACCTCCCCTCCCCCTCCCAGGTGGTGTTTGTGTTGCGCAAAGCGGTGGAGGGGCAGATGGTACGAGATGCCTCTTGCACTCCACGCGTACTCTCACTCACGCGCCTCCCCCTGTCTTACTGTCCCACTCTACCCTCACCCCCTCCCCTCCCCTCTCCCTCCCCCGCCTCTTCCCCCTTCCCCATGGCAGGTGGTGTTCCGCAAGGCAGTGGAGGGGGAGATGGCAGAGCAGCTAGTGGCAAAGTGCCCCATGAACGTGTTTGATATCGAGGACATGGGCAATGGTGAGCATGGGGGGTGCATGTATGGATGGTGGTGGGTGGGTGGACAATGGATTAAATGCCCTAAGTGTCCCATGAACATGTGTGACATAGAAGACATGGGCAATGGTGAGGATGGGGTTTTTGTGTATGCATGATGTGATGGGGCAGTGTATGCATGATGCGATGGGGCACTGTATGCATGATGCGATGGGGTACTGTATGCATGTGTACATGGGGAACGGTATATATGGCAGACTATGCAAGGCAATCATGATGATTATGCTCCCCCTTGCCCCGCTCTATTGCCCCGGCCTATTGCCACTCATGCAGGCATCCAGAGGGCAACAGCCCCACGTGCACGCAACTGCACGGTGTGTCGGGAGTGCATCAGGGAGGAGGGGTGGGGCGACTACATTCAGCTCAGAAGAAAACGGGACCACTTCATTTGTGAGACCACCGTTGCTCTTCCCATGCATTGTTTCTGTCAATGTTGTCGTACTACAACTCTGTGTAGAGAGGGTGTTTTTGAGACGTCTCAAAAACACCCTTCCTGTCAATGTTGTCGTACTACAACTCTTTTTTCTGTGTCATATTTCTATCCCTTCAACCGACACTGTTTCTTCTCAACGCCTCTCTCTGACATGTCGTTTTTCCGTCCATCGTGCCAACACATAGAGCCATTGAACAAAACAACCCGATGCGATTTTGTGCCGCCGCACGCCAAATTCAGCTATTTTGTTCAGCCCTCTCCCCGTCTCCTGTGTCCTGTCCATGCCTCAGCATGTCACACCATCCCTCACCATCCCTCACCATCCCTCACCATGCCTTACCATGTCAACCACCCCTTATCCTTCTCATGGTCCGCTCTTCCAGTGTGATTACTTGAGCACTACTGTTCCTCCCTCCACCTTTCTCCTCTCCCTCCTCTCCTCTCTCTCCCACCCCCCATATCCCCCCACTGCAACACCGCAGTCTCAGTAATGAGCATGGGAGCGCTGCCGCCCAACGTGCTATTCACAGACGCATTCAACCTGCTGGAGGGAATCCCAACCTTTCCTTTTCTCTCTTTTCTCCGTTTTCGTCCCCCCTCCCACTCCTCCCACCTTCCATTCACCACACACCACAGTCTCAGTGGAGAGCACGGGAGCACTGCCCCCCAACGTGCTCTTCACAGAGGCAGTCAAGCTGCTGGAGAGCAAGGCCAGGCGCCTTGCCACTGAGACCGACCGCCTCTGATCGCCACTGACAGTGAACGCCACTCATCTCATGCTCCTGGATTGTTTCTCCTGCTTCTGCTGCTGCTTCTGCTGGTTTCACTACTGCTACATCCACTCCACTGATAGGGCTGGACCGCTGCTGCATCCGATATGTCTGGGTTGCTGCTACATCTGATTCAATGGAGCTGCTGCATCAGCCCAAAGAGTTGGACGGATACCGGACATTGATTGTGGTTGGGATGAGATGATGTACCAGTTGTATGAAGAGGTTCTGTCACATGTTATGAGAACTTTTATATAGTTATCCTGCTGCTTTCGGACGAAGCTGTATCATTCTCAACTCTGAAACCTGTGGACCTTGGGGTTTTGAAGGGAAATAAATGTTTTATTGACAATATGACATCCCTTGCTGTTGTCAAACTTGCTCGCAGGCACCTGCGCAACCATGCCGAAGTACTGACTATCACGGAAGCGACCTTGGAAGTCGCGGTAGCACGTGCCTTCGCCGCTCAGGTCGGCGGAGTTAGCCTGAACGGCGTCGGCATGAGTGAGGGCGAAAGCGAGCAGGACGATTCCGACGCACAGCAGGCTGGCGACCTTGGAAACGCGAGCCATCGGGAAAGGAGCAGCGAGGAAACCTAAGTTGGTAAAAGCGAGCTTGAATATCAGACAGAGGATGCTTTGAGGGCAGTGGTCGATTTCGATGATGATCGGGTGAAGCAGCAGGAAATTTATATAGCTGCGTGAGTGGTAGAGATTAGGCAGTTGGTTAAGACTTGGGGGGGTTCAGCGCAAAGTGCGGCTTCGAGTCGCCATGCTGAGGAATGGCAATAATTTTGAGCTCTTCGCGAAACGACCTCGTGGCGACAGTAACGAATGAGGTAAAAGGTTTGGTTGGCGGGCGGCTCGACGATAGGTTTCGAGAAGGGACGTTGTTTCGCCTGGGTGAGGCAAGAGGCTCGACAATTATTGGAGCTTCGCAACATTCCTCATTGGCTGTAAGGCGGATGAAACAGATATGCCAGATTTCAGATTGCACGAAGTCCGAATTCTGGTAACTTTGCATATGCGACGAGTCACAATCACAACTGAATTTCACAGGTGGTAACACAAGAATTACAAATGCCCTCAGCAACTGGCAGTCCAACTTCGTTACCGTCGCCACGCGGTCAGCTTGTGGGGAGTTCGAAATTATTGCCATCCCGCAGCACTGGTCCATCCCACAGCACTCGCCCATTACTAGCAAGGGGAGGAAATCGACATGGCGTCTCGAAGCCGCACTTCGCGCTGAACCCACCAAGTCGCAGCTTCTGAATCTCTCCCACTCATGGAACTATATAAATCTCCTGCTTCTTCACCCTATTATCATCGAAATCAACCACTGCCCTATAAGCATCCGCTGTCTCATATTCAAGCTCGCTTTTTCCAACTTCGGTTTTCGACCTGCTCCTTTTTCCCGATGGCTCGCGTTTCCAAGGTCGCCAGTCTGCTGTGCGTCGGAATCGTCCTGCTCGCTTACGCCCTCACTCCTGCCAACGCCGTTCAGGCTAACTCCGCCGACCTGAGTGGCGAAGGCACGTGCTACCGCGACTTCCAAGGTCGCTTCCGCGACAGTCCTTATTTCGGCATGGTTGCGCAGGTTCCTGCGAGCAAGTTCGACAACAGCAAGGGCTGCGGAACGTGCTACGAAGTTTCCTGCACGGGCCGCGCATGCAAGGGCGGCTCCGTGAAAGTGCGAGCGATCGGGCAGGCCGGCGAGAACTTCAACCTCGATACTCCCGCGTGGAACAAACTCGTGGGCGGCCAGGGCGGGCAAGTGGAGGTCACATACGATCCCGTGGATTGCTCTAGCAGCGGTGGAATGGCGGTGAGACTCGTGCCCGATGCCAGCAAATACAACTTCGCCCTTCAGATTTTCGGAGCGGCGAGGCGCGGACGAGTGGAGAAGGTGGAGATATCCAAGGACGGGAAAGAGTGGAAGAGCATGACGAACAACGGATGGGGCGCGACGTGGGTGCTGAATCCCGCCACGGGCGTCGTGGATGCGGGGCGCGCGGTGAGCGTGCGCGTGTCGGGCAGCGGGAAGCAGGTGGTGCTGGGCGGCGTGATCCCGAGCCAGTGGAGCGCTGGGCAGATCTACAAGAGCAGCAAAAACTTCTAGATGTCGATTTCTGCTGCTAGTATTGGAACGCGCTGTGATGAGATGGTGCTGGGCGGCGTGATTCTGAGCAAGTGGCGTGGCGGGGAGATCTACGAGAGCAGCAAAGAACTTTTAGACGTTTGCCGTGAGATGGGGAGCGAACAGGGTGGGATATTTGCTGCTAACGGGATGCGCTGTATCAAGGTGGTGTGCGCGTGAGAGTGCGCGCTAATAAAGCAGCTACCGTGGCATGATGGTGCGTGGTAGTAAGGCAGTGAATACAAGCTAGCAGTGCAAGTGCTACAGCTGCATGCTTTCTGTTTTCTTGCACTGTTTTCAAGCTATCAATAAGTGGTTACTGCACTGCACAATAATTGCCATAGCGTTTCATTAATGCGCTGCATGCAATGCACCATAATAGAGTGTACACACATGCAGATTATATACATTTCAGGCACAAAGTAAAGAAGCAATGGAGCAGTCTGAAGCTACCTGCCTGCCTGTTCCCTGCTCTGCTCTGTCCATCCACGGTGGACATCCTGGCAAGCCACTGCAACCCCAGCAAGCCACTGCAACCTGGGTCATCCTGGCAGTCTGTCTCGAAGGGCGACTCACACCACCCTCCCTGCCCTGATGCTGCCTTGCGCTTCTCCCAACGTCTTCCTGCTGCTGTAGGACAGCCAAAGCCTCATCTCCACGCCTCATTTGCAGCAGCCTTCACTGCCGCTCTTGGCTTGGGAATGAGAGACGGAAGCAGCCTTAAAGCCGCAGTAGGCACTCGGGTTACCACCTTAGGGTTTGTCACTGACACGTATTGCGTTACAGCTGCAACCTCCACAGCAGACACGAATGATGGGATTCGATAATCGCTGCTGCAGTTGCTGCTGGCAACGCCAATGGTGCTGTCCCTGTTAGAGCCGCCACTGCTGCAGGTGAAGCCATCACTTGAATCGCTGCTGCAGTTGCTGCTGGCAACGCTCATAGTGCTATCCCTGTTAGAGCTGCCACTACTGCTGCTCAAGACGCCAATCGCTGCTGCTGCAGGTGGTGCTGGCAATGCTCATGGTGCTACCCCTGTTAGAGCTCTACTGCTGCAGCTCAAGTCATCAGTTGAATCGCTGCTGCTGCTGCTGCAGGTGGTGCTGGCGACGCTGACGCAACCCAGGCTGCAGGGCAAGTTAGCAATCGGCTTCCGGGAAGGAACCGAATCACTGATGCTGCAGGCGGTGGTAACAGCGCTGACGCTGCTGCTCTCGTCGGACCTCTCACAACCCATGGCTCTGCTCGTCGTAGCGAAAAGGAAAAGAGCATGTTTTCTGACAAGGTTGTTCACAACGCTGTCATGACCGTTGAAAGATGATGATGACGCTCCGTGCTTGGACAGCACCGCTCTGATTGCTTCCAGCAGCTGGAGTGACAGGTTGAAAGATGATCATGACAGCTGGAGTTCACAACGTTGTTCACCGGAGCGTCGCGTCGGTGCCATTGCTGGAGCCGCTGATCTGCTTGACCTCCTTCTTCTCGCACTCATTTTGCGAGAGCTCGTCCTTTACGGTTGCAGACGGAGTTGAGCAGGTCAGCGGCTGGTGAAGTCGCGTCCGCCTCACTGCAGCGCGGGATTTCCAGAAACTCAGCGCGTCGGCGAACGATGGATTCTCAGCAGATGCGGTGTTGCTCACGAGGGTGGCTGCGGTGGTGTTGTCGAAGCTTGGATGAAGCACGGAATTATTGGAAAGATTGGAGCACTGGAGACTGGAGCTTGTAGCAAAATCTGAAAGCGAACTTGTGGAATCAAAGACTGAATTGCTGGCAACTCGACTTTGTAGGTTACGAGCCGAGAGGACGCGAGAGAGAGAGAAAGGAGGCATTAGGGTTGGCTGTCAGCAGAAGGAAGCCCCGTAAAATCCTCGCCTCCCGAGTTATGAGCGGCTCCGCTAGTCGAAATCCGCGCTGCATGCTGCCCGGACTAAACTTCGACCGTGGTGATTATTCTGAAGCAAATCTCCATCGCGAAATTCCGAGTTTGCACAAAATGTACACGGTAGCTTTTCCTGCGGGAAACCTTCGGAAAAGCTTCGGAAAACCTTCGGAAAAGCTTCGGCGCGCACATTTACAGCTGAGTGGCCAAAGTGACATTGCAGCAACAACACTGAAGTGTCTCCAACGCTACTTTGCAGTTACAATTGTGACTTCAATTTATCAAGTTCACCAGTGAACGCGGCCATATCCCACTTCCATATCAAAACAACTTTATTACTCCATGTTTAGGGCCACACTTAGGGCCATCTAGTTATTCATGTCGCAATGCGTTCAAATCCATTAGTCGATGAGTGCAAACCTATTGATTAGCCTGACTCTAGGATTAGTAAAGGACTTGCACACGTGGACAATACGCTCGATCGATGCAACTTCAATGATCCCGTTGCGCCGACGAGGCTCCAGCACGTCGCGCGCTTTACTACGCGTTGCGCTCATCATGCCACTACCAACTAAAATCAGTAACATTAGGCGGACGTTAGGGTTTTGTAAGTGTCCGTCCTACGGGAATCGAGGAACGGGCTGCTGGGACGATTGGAAGCGGTGTGGAGTGGTTTGTGGAGTGTTTGCACGCTTTCATGGTCAACTGGGTGTACCGAGCACAAACTGCAAAATTAGTTCGCGCTTTCTTCAGATTGTGCCATATCGGGGAGGTGAACATTATACTCGCTCTCGGATTGAGCGTGGAAATCCCTATATCCCCAACGTGAACAATCTCGTTACGTACACAATGATAGACGATGTGCGTATTATTTGACAAATACAACGGTTATTGAGATCAATACAACCATCAGTTACTACATCCCATACTCAATATCCCCATGCACGCTAGACAGGGATGCCGTTGGGGAGTTGAAGCATATCTCCTCGCTGGCCGTGGAAGACATGGACGAGGAAGGCGCGTATGAATGCCTCCTAACCTTTTTCTCTGGTGTGCGCAACAGTCGGTCAACGAGGTCCGGGTTCCCCAAGCGCTTAAGAGTGACGACGACACTCGGAGCTACTCCCGTCGCGCTAGCAAGCCTTGTATACGCATCAGATGCCATACGCATGAGCCGGCGGCGAGTCCTGTCGTCCCATTTGACGCGGCCGACACTGCTTGAATGATCAATCCGACGGATGACCGGCTTAGGAACACGTTCGGCCGTATCCTCGTCCATGGTGTCATCCCAAGTTGCGTAGTCCAATGCTTCCATCACGCAGTCGGGGATGTCCAACTGGTCCAGCCTCCTTTGCAGGCCCGTGAGGCTAGCGACGAGCTGCTCCACAACCTCGACATGCAGGTCGCGGATGATCGCGTGAAGCCGAGGCAGCCACTCGTCCGGGAAGCAACCGGTGCGCCAAAACGCGAGGTGAATGTGAGATGTCGCCACCCCCCACAGTGCCTGGTATGTCCACTGCAACGTGTTCGCGGCCGATGGAAAGTTGCTGGTCCACACCCAAGCTGGAGGCACGCGCCTCATGAAGCGAGTCTGGTGGTCCACCCACATTGTGCGGAATTTGGACCTGAAGAATGTGACAATGCCTTGCACGACGGGGTTCCCCACGTCTGGTACAGTATCATGAAGCTGCACAATGCGAGTATGGGTTAGGTGGTGCACCATGAAGGGCCCACTCGGCTCTCGCTTGCCCTCTCCCCAAGTGAGCTTGTGCCTACGCGAGGACACAAGGACGACGATGTCACGGTCCTCTGCAAATTTCGCAGCGTTGAGGCCTAGCATGAACTGCGTGAAAAGCTGCACGTAACAACATAGAGTATCACAGAGACATATATTGAGCACCAACGTCTTGAGTCCATATATAAGAGACATTTTTGCATGTCATCTATAGTACATTTCACCATTACCTGGGGGGTTATGCGGCCGGACCGAGTACGGCGGATATATGCCCACTGGTCGCCGCTGACATCGTGGCCCAGCCTCAGTGGCTCGTGATCGGTGCTCACTACAATGAGCCTGAAGCGATGCGCGCCGTCTGCGGAATAGAGAAGGCCGATAGACAGCCTCTTCATATCATTCCCATTGCGCCCGACGAACGGATGCAGGTATGGCTGCAGAGCAGGTAGGAGAGAAACCTCTACAAATATGTAGACGTCGCTGGGAGGTGCGCCAAGGCGCGACAAGAGATCCTTTAGAGCGGCCATGGAAGTAAAGTGGCGTCTGCTACAAATGGCGGCATATGATATAGCTGGTAGGTTTGGCGGGTACAACGTCCAATGTACCTGCTAATTGACAATGAGTGAGTCTAGCGTGAGAAAAGCATCGGCGCCAGCTGGCCACTCCCTCTTTGCCCTGACAGGCGTGGATTGGCCACAGAAGCTACTGATTGCGCAATGACGTGGGTACACCTCATAGGCTACCACGGTTGTGCACTCTTGAAACCACATGTTTGTGCCCTGAAAGCTAATCTGTTAGTGACCTTTCCGTACCCTGTATAGTATATGCCCGGGTCAGTTGGGGTTCCGAGATATTGTGCGCATGAATGCGTACGTCGGTACACTGTTACATTGCCTGGTATAGTTCTACTATTTAGGAACTTTCACGCCGCATCGCCCTAAACATCAATCTACATCATTTAATTTGGATGCTCCACTCATCGTCGATACGTTCAGTGTTCGACAATAATTCAATGGTGTAACTGAAACGAAGTCGAAATAAATCCATCCGCGTCAAGGTGAGTGACCGAAATGTTACATCGCTGTTAATCGCATTTGGTTATGTTCATAACGGGACATATGTCGTCCCGATAAGGGCTGCACAATTGAGTGTATAAAGGTTCCGCATAGTCTCGGCTGTGCATGCTGACGAGGGTACAGTAATCTCGGCTCAATTGCACTGTGACAAGTGTCAAATATGGCTGGAACCCGCTGCCAATCACGAACCGCCATGGTGGTATCCACATTCTAGAATCGCGCTCTGTCCCTGGGTCTCCGTCGTCTGAGCAAATCAGATATTTGTACCCGAAGGTGCCTGGTGGAGTGTATAAACGCTTCAATCGCACTACAGCCCGACAGTTAAGTTCTTGCCACACTAGGGTTTCGGCCTCTCTCACGAACTCGTAGTAGCAATGGTACCGCGAACCAAAGCCCAGGCCTCTAAACGCGGCCTCCATAGTCCACAAGCCATGACATCGCGTAGGCCACCGGCAGCGGCGCGGCGGGATAACACCACGATGCCGGAATCGCTAAGCAACAAGCGGCCGCGCTCGCGTGAACTCCAGCACGGGGATACGAATACGGAGGCCGCAGTGGCCGCGTCGGTTTCCGCATGGGGCTCGCGGCTGCCATGCGTCAAAGATGAGCCCGCGCCGAATGACGCGCTGACTGCTCTACTGAACGCACCATCTTCAACGACTTTTAAGACGATGTCTCTGTATAACCACATGGGTGTGGGCTGTCAAGTGAATGCGCACGATGCCTTGACGCTCGCCGACAAGAAATATCTGGGGGACGCGGTCGTCGATTTCCATAACATGAACGTTTTTGGAGGGCGATACTCCTACAGGTTGCTTTGTCGCCACCCTACGGTATGCCGACTTTAACGTTTAAAATTTCATCGTGCGTTGTCCCTTCGCACCCGTGCAGCCTCCTGAACATCAGGTACCCAAGGTGTCCGAACGGGAAATCATGGGTGGTCCTTGACAGCAAGGCGTATGCGTATGCCAAGATTCACGGGAAGCCGATTGGGAGGTGCACGGGCCTGTCTGTGTTCGAGTACGATTACATCGCCGTCCCGGTATTTGCCGGGTAAGTACGTCTTTTGCCCGCCGCTGTAATAAGCCCGTCTGTCGCCCCAGCCTAACAAAGGCCCCTCAATTGTGCAGGGAACACTATTCTTTGATGGTGGTAACCAACCCGAGCGGGATTGTAAGCCAGACGGCCGCACCTGTGGAGTTCATTCTATTCGACAGTGACGGCCTCCACGCCAAGACTACTGATGCCTTTGACGGGACTAAAGCGTGAGACTCGCTATATACCACCGTGCAACCCCCTTTCAGCGCTGACGTCCTGCGACCTCATCTGACCTGTTGGCTATATCGTCGTGCAGGTTATTGCACCTCATGTGCAAACGCGATCATCCGGAGGTGGACCACGAGGCGTCTAGGCAAGCGCTCATCAAGGCCGAAACGATAATCATGGAGGTGAGATGCTGCATCAGTATGGCTCATTCTACCCCACTTGCTTGCTAATACGGGAGCGCGTTCTGATGAACAGAAACATCGTGTCTCGATGGTGCGCAGGGTCACCAGATCCCTAAACAATCTAACAGCTGGGACTGCGGAGTGTACATGTGCCAGTATCTCGAAGCTCTGGTGACATTTGGGTTCATAACCGTGAGAGAGTACATATCGTTCAAGGGCGTGAGCACTGAGAGGTACCGCCACAAGATGCGTGGGGATCTTTGTTCTCATGCCGAGGGAACGCTGATTCCCGAGCTGCAGCGCCAGGGTCTCCGCATACCTCTACAGCCTGTTCCCGTTATCGACGACAACGGATACATCTGCGTCGACCCTCCTGTGGACATCCGAAGAGAGCTGCTAGACCACAAGGAGAAGTTCGCTGTGATTGAGCACGACATACAGGTTCTGACGGCCAAGATCGAGTATCTGGCCATCCGCAAAGGCGTGACGTCGGACGAGCTGGACGCAGGGGCGCGCCAACACCTGGGTGCCGTGGTCGACACGCTGGTGCCGACGGCGACTCCACGCAAGCACGCCAAAGCAGAACCTACCACGGACGGAAGTGGCCAGATGGAGGTCGCGCAGACTCCACCGACGCGTGCACTGGCGGCAGTGCCATCAATCTCTCCCTGTCCTGCACCTCACACACCTGCCGTGAAAGATAGCCAAGTTACTGTCGGCGACGCGACACCTGCTGTGGTCAGGCAACAACAGCGCAACCATCTTGCAGTGGCTTTGCGCAGCCGCGCTAAGACTCCCGTGCCCGCAGCTCCAGGTAACCCCGGAAGGGTCGCAAGCAGCGGAAGAACGGGAGTTATGTGGAACGCAGCGAAGCAGAGGTACTACGTCCGGATCATATCTGCGCGCCGTCAGCAGGTTTGTCTGGGGTCGTACGAGGACAAGGACGAGGCGTCATATGCGTATGCTGCGGGAGCCGTTGTACTTCGCCCGAACTCACGCATCACCTGCACGGTGGAGCTGTTCGACGGTGACAGGCAGGCTTTAGCCGGCTGCACCGAGGAGATCCTAAGGCTACTCGTGAAGTACAGGCGCTGGAACAAATGGAGGGAGTGGAGAGCCGCAATGGCTATCCTGGACGATGCGCAGCCAGTCGAGACCCGTTCGCGGCGAAAGGGAAGAGTGTCCCGGGCCATTAGTGACGTTGAGGAGGTGGAGGCGACCACGCAGACTACAGAGGACCAGCCTATGGCTGAAGAGCCAGAGGACCCACCAGAGGACTACACGGATGACGATGAGTCCGTTGACGATGATGCTGTGTATGAACCGGGAAACGATGATTTCGACGAAGAAGATGACTTGGAGGAGGTCAACCGTGCAGAGGGTGTTGCCTGAAGCCATGAACAGGGTGGCCATTGGACCACGGGATGTTCTAGTTCTGTGCTCATACTGATAGGACTTAGAGCTGGTGGCGGGTAGCCGGATCTGGAAATGTAAGCATCGCATGTATCACGGTATTGAACTGTCTATATCGAGGAGATGTAAATATACGACAAATAACACTTAAACTTTGCACATGTAGAAAATGTAACCACGGTTGGGGCTAGTAGCAAATGCTGAAATAAGGGGGTGTATAAGTGGAGTATCGCATCTGACAGAAACGAGGACGAGCATCGACGATGTGACAATCGTGGCACGGCGACATTTTACATGTGGAAGGTGTGGCTGACATTTGTCTGTAATCAAACTGGCCACTCTAACCGTGGCATGTGTTGAATTGTGCGCATGGCCAAGAGCGTGAGGCAACTAGTGCAGTGAGAAACTCCGGTATCGAGCATTGCGATATCCACGAGAGTGGTAAGGGGACTGTTGCGAGCGAGGGTAGAACCTCGGGGTGGTTTAGAGCTACGCCATTTCGACCCCGCTGTGTATGCGGTCTGAGATGCTGTCTCCGCAAGAGGTCGATATGACTCCCACCGACGGCGGTCGTTCCAAGCGGGCGAAGACTGCGCCGTCATGGTTAGCTGATTCATATGAATACGGGGAGCGGAAGAAGAAAGGACGACGCCTACCGGAACCCAAGAGGGGTAAAATAAGCACAGGAAAATGTGGCGCGGCGAATAAGAACGCGGAGCATGACGAAGGTAACATTTGTGACGTGACAAGTACTTTGCATTTCATGTACCAGTGCTAATGCATGACTGTGGTGAGATATGCCGTATGCGCACGCAAACTTAACACCCTTCTACCTACCACGCACCTGGTCACAGAGACTCGAGAAGTGCCACTGCAGATATGCAGCGCCAAGGGTGTCAGGGCCGTCGACTCGGAGGCAGCCTGCACGCCCATTGTTGCCAGCGCACCACAAGGGGAGGAGGGCACCGAGGCCATGAAGGAACGCCTGATAGACGAGTTAATGGAAGGCGAAGATGAGGACGACGAGGAGGGAAACGATGGTGGTCAGTCATCAAGCAACGATCCGTGTGGCGAGAACGGATCAGAGGAGGAGCAGGCCACAAAAGCGCCACATTCAAGGAAGCGGATAGATGCAGGCCAAGTCAAACGCGAGGAATTTGATGCATTGCGTGATTCCCAGAATGATACCGCGAAGACACTGGCTCGTCTGGAGTCACACGTACTGACCATCATCCGCCTTGGCGAAGGGCGTAAGCGCAAGCGGGCGTCCACAAGTGCCGCAGCCTCGCTCGGCCGGGAAGCTTCCTAGCGGAAACGCCAGTCAGATGATGACGAAGAATCCACGTGCGATGAGGACGACTTGCCAGCAAAAGTGGCACGGCACGCGCGTCACGACAAGTCACCAATTCTCCAAACCGCCCTTGACATCCTTCCAGCGGAGAAGGCTTGGAAGGTGATGTCAAACATTATATATGTTGTTGTGCTTGTTTAGGCTACAGTGGGTTAGCCTATAGGGGGTACACAATTCTAGGGTTAGGTACTTGTACTGTTTTCACTGCTAGTTCATCCATTCCTGTTCGTTCATTTCAACATGGTATAGAGCAGGTCCTTCCTAGGACCGTTTTTTTTAGGGCCCACCACTACCTACCTACCTACCTACCTACCTACCTGCTCCCTAGGGCGCCTCGGTTTTCACGGCCCTCTAAGGCCCCGCGACCCGCGACCCGCCCCTTAGCGACCTGCGAGCCGCCCCTTAAGGCCCCGTCGGGTCACGCGCTTGCCCCTTACGGCCCCGCGCTCGCCCCTTTACGGCCCCGCGCTCGCCCCTAGAGGCCCCGAACGGCCCACGCGCTCGCCCCTAGCGGCCCCTGTCGGCCCCGCGATCGCCCCTAACGGCCCCGTCGGCCCCGCGCTCACCTCCCTAGAGGCCCCAAAAGGCCCCGTCGGCCCCGCGCTCACCTCCCTAGAGGCCCCTTACGGCCCCGACTGCCCCGCACTCACCTCCCTAGAGGCCCCGAACGGCCCCGTCGGCCCCTAGAGGCCCCGAACGGCCCCGTCGGCCCCTAGAGGCCCCTTTACGGCCCCGCGCTCAACTCCCTAGAGGCCCCGAACGGCCCCGTCGGCCCCGCGCTCACCGCCCCTAGAGGCCCCGAACGGCCCGTGACCGCCACAGCCCAGGACCGAACCGAGCCGCCCAGGACCGAACCGAGCCGCCCAGGACCGAACCGAGCCGGGCGACCCGAGCCGAGCCGCGCGACCCGAACCGAACCGCGCCGCCCCACCCGAGCCGCGCCGCTCTACCTGAACCGAGCCGCCCTACCTGCTTCATCCTCCTACTCCTATTGCTACTCCTACTGCTCCTATGGCTAGACCACAGGTGCTAGTTTTCGATGCTGAGGGCCGCCCAGTGAAGTTTGACACCTGGCTAGACGACCTGCACCTCTATCTACAGCTCACAGCCAAGGATGACATCTCACTGTACGACCACGCCCTAGGCCATGTCACTGCCCCTGCTGCTACTGCTGGCAGCACTGCCCGCTCACAGTGGCAGACTCGTGATGCCCACGCTCGCTGCGCTATTCGCAACTCTCTGCCGATAGACGAACGCGAGCACTTTGGCCAGCACAAGACTGCACAGGCACTGTACACCGCTGTCGTTGCCCGCTACTCCTCACCTGCCTCTACAGCGCTAGGCCGTCTCTCCCTCCCCTACCTGTTCCCCGACCTGGCCTCGTTCCACACAGTCGCTGACCTTATCACGCACCTCCGTACTAGTGAGGCCCGCTTCCGTGCCGCCATGCCTGATGAGTTCCTTGCCACGCACCCCCCCCCCACTCTGGCTCACTCTCTACCACCTAGTCACCCGCCTCCCTGACACTCTGCGTGCTGTCAGGGATCACTTCCTCGCTCGCTGCCCCACTGAGCTCACCATTGCCCTCCTCGAGAAGGAACTACTTGCAGCTGAGGCTAGCATCGTAGTTGTAGGTGCCTCTCGTGGCGAACCCCGTACCCCGTTCTTTGAGGAGTAATCTCCTTCCCCCCTTCTTCCCTCTATCGCCTCTTCTGCTGCTGTCGACCTCCTTGGTGCTGAGAAGGTCGGTACTGCGTCTGCTTCGAGCGGGCGCCGCAGCGGCAAGGGCAAAGGGGGCAAGGGAGGAGGTGGTGACGGCGGGGGAGGCGGTGGTGGGGGTGTTGGCGGCGGTTGGGGTGGTGGTGGGACTGGTGGGGCTAGTGGTAGCGGTGAGGGTGGTGGCGGCAGCGGCGGGGGAGGTGGCAGGGGCGGAGGCGGTGGTGGGGGTGGCGGTGGACGCGGCGGCGGCAGGGGTTGGGGTGGTCGAGGAGGTGGCGGCGGCGGTGGTGGTCGTGGAGGCGCTGGCAGTGGCCAGGGCCAGCAGCACACTCCGTCGCCCCAGGAGGTCCGTGAGTGGTACTCTCAGCACGGGGGGGGGGGGGGGGGGGGGGGGTGGCTTTAGCTGCACATACGTCATTCGCACTGGTGACCGCACTGGTCAGCCGTGTGGGGGACCGCACGCCACACAGCGCTGCTTCGCTCGTCTCAACGATGCTTGGCGTGTTCAGTTCCCTCAGGCCACTGAGCTGCCCCGCTGGATTGATCTCCTGAAGAAGGGGATTGATATCTATGCTCTAGACTTTGATGCTATTCTATCTGCTATGTATGTGATGTCTACTAGTGGAGAGGGTGCTGAGTACCTGTGTGTGCTGCCCGGCCCGGGCATTAGGACTAGTGCGTCTGCCGCTCCAAGTACTCGCGTGTCGGCTACCCCAGGTGCTGGTGAGGCAGCTGCTCTAGGTGCTTGTGCGTCTGCCCCCCTTGGTACTGAGTCGACTGCAGCACTGCACACCTTCACACTGGACTCAGGTGCTTCTCGCTGCTTCTTTCGTGACCGCACTGCCCTTGAGCCGCTTGCTCGGCCAGTTGCTGTCACCCTCGCTGACCCCTCTGGGGGTCCGGTCATTGCGACCTCCTCCACTGTCCTTCCCTGTCCTGCGGTCCCGTTGGGCGCACTGTTAGGTCTCCACCTCCCCTCGCACTGCCCCGCTTACCCCCCCCCGCCTCTCTTCCTCGCGCCAGGTGCTGCTGTCGTAGACCCCCTCCCCCCTCAGGGTGCCGCCCCCTCAGGTGTGTCTCAGGTAGACCCGGTTGAGCCTGTTGAGGTAGCTGTCAACTCTCGTCCTGCTGCGGGTGCGGAGCCTGGGGGTGCGGAGCCTGGGGGTGCGGAGCATGGGGGTGCGGAGCCTGGGGGTGCTGAGCCTGGGGGTGCGGAGCTTGGGGGTACTGAGCCTGGGGGTGCTGAGCCTGGGGGTGCTGAGCTGCAGAGTCCGGGGTCTGGGGGTTCTGGGTCTGGTGGTGCTAAGCCTCGTAGTCCTACACCTAGAGGAGCCCTCTCCTCGGAGCAGCTGAGTGTTGTACTTACAGTACTGCAGCCTCAGGAGAGGTACCTTTGGAGCCAGGCGTACTACTGGGACTGGTGCTAGTGCTTCTCCTCCTAGTCGGGAGCTCCCCTCCCGTGAGCGGATCCGTGAGTGGTACGAGCGGCGGTGCACTCTTCGGGGTGGTGCGCCTCGTGTCGCGGACCCCGCTGCTGCTGGTGGTGCTGCTGGTGCTGGAGGCTCTACTGGTGCTGCTGGTGCTGCGGCCCCAGAGGTTGGAGCTGCTTCTGGTACTACGGACCCGGGCGTTGGAGCTACGACTGGTCCTGAGGACCCGGACGCTGGTGGTGCTGCTAGTCTGAGGACCCAGGCGTTGGAGCTGCTACTAATGCTGAGGACCTGGGCGTTAGAGCTGCTGCTGGTGCTGAGGACCCGGACCCTGGTGCTGCTACTGGTGCTGAGGACCCGGACGCTGGTGCTGCTGCTGGTGCTGAGGACCCGGGCGTTGGAGCTGCGGCTAGTGCTGAGGACCCAGACGCTAATGATGCTGCTGGTGCTGAGGACCCGGGCGTTGGAGCTGCTTCTGGTGCTGAGGACCCGGGAGTTGGAGCTGCTGCAACCTTGGTTCTGGAGTCGCTGCACGATCGCGGCCGTACTTCGTTCCGCTCCTTCAGCAGGTTCTTGGTCAGCTCCCTCCTCCTTGTCCTCCTCCCTCCTTAGGGTGTCCTCCGTCTGTCCAGCTGCAGTCGCAGCTACCGTCTGCCTCCTCTCTCCCTGGTCCTGCTCCTTACACTGGTCCGACTTGAGGTCTCAGAGAGCGTCGTGAGCCTGAGTCTCGTCCTGCGTCGCCTGAGTCTCGTCGTGCGTCGCCTGTCCGTGCTGCTCTCACAAGTAGTCGTGTCCCGCGTCAACGTCTTCCTGCTGTCCCAGGCACTCACTGGATGGCGCTTCGTCCCTCCACTGCTCCACAGTGTGTCCCACTGCCGTCTCCTCCTGCGTCCTCTCTTCCTGCTCTTGCAGACCCGGAGTCAGACTCCCTTCGTGCTGCCAGTCCTACTATCACGCGTCTCCTGGCTACTGTTGTCACTAACCCTTCCTTTGAGTCCGCTGCTGCGTCTGCCTTAGTTGCTGAGCTTGTCGACTTTGCTGCCACCTGTCGTCTAGACTACGCCGCCAGCCTAGTTGCTGAGTCTGAGTCTGTGTGTCCTTCGTCCGTCGGGGGTGAGTGTGCTCTTGCCATTGACTTCCTTGAGGACAGGCAGGAGGAGTTTGAGTGCTATGCTGCCGCTTTGCCCCATCTCATGTCCATGCTTGTTGCCCCTAAGGGAGACCTGGATGCACCAGACATCCCGACCCCACGCTCTTACGCAGAGGCGATGGCCGGTCCCTACTCCTCTCAGTGGCAGTCAGCCATGGACACAGAGATGGCTTCCTGGAAGTCCACAGGCACCTACGTTGACGAGGTTCCCCCGCCTGGGGCGAACATCGACAGTGGCATGTGGATTTTCAGGGCGAAGCGGCCGCCGGGCTCTCCGTCTATCTTCAAGGCGCATTACGTTGCACGAGGCTTCAGTCAGCGAGAGGGAGTTGACTTCTTCCAGACCTTCTCCCCGACCCCGAAGATGACCACTCTTCGGGTTCTGCTGCACGTCGCCGCTCAGCGTGACTACGAGCTCCACTCGCTTGACTTCAGCACTGCTTTCCTGCAGGGCAGCCTGCACGAGGAGATCTGGCTGCGCCGTCCACCTGGCTTCACTGGGTCGTTCCCTCCTGGTACCCAGTGGAGCCTCCGACGGCCAGTCTACAGTCTCCGCCAGGCGCCACGTGAGTGGCACGACACACTGAGGACTACACTTGCGGCTCTTGGGTTCGCGCCTTCTACTGCTGACCCGTCGCTGTTTCTACGCACCGACACCTCACTGCCGCCGTTCTACATCGTCGTGTACGTCGACGACTTGGTCTTTGCCTTTGTTGATAGTGCGGCACTCGCCCACATGAAGTCGGAGCTGCAGAAGAGACACACGTGCACAGACCTAGGTGAACTGACAAGCTATCTTGGCTTGCGGATCACCCGGACAGAGCACGCCGCACCATCACCTTGACTCAGTCACACATGGTGCAGCAGGTCCTTCAGCGCTTCCGCTTCACGTACTCCTCGCCTCAGCCCACTCCTCTGCCTACCGGTCACTCGCTCTCAGCTCTGCCTTCGGATGAGTCCGTAGAGCCGAGTGGCCCGTATCCAGAGCTTGTGGGTTGCCTCATGTACCTGATGACCTGCACTCGACCTGACCTTGCATACCCTCTTAGCATTCTTGCACGCTATGTCGCTCCCGGCCGTCACCGGAAGGAGCACATAGATGCAGCTAAGAGGGTGTTGCGCTACTTGTGCAGTACGTCGGGCATGGGGCTAGTGCTTGGAGGGCGAGTCCCAGTTGTTCTCACTGGGCACTCAGACGCTTCTTGGGCAGACGACCAGGCTACTCAGCGGTCGTCTCAGGGTTACACCTTCAGTCTTGGCTCTGGTTCACTTTCTTGGCGTTCTACTCGCTCTTCTTCTGTTCTTAGCTCCAGTTGTGAGGCTGAGATCTACGCCACAGCCATGGCGGCCCAGGAGCTACGCTGGCTCACCTACTTGCTGTCCGACCTTGGAGAGCGGCCTCGTTCTCCTCCAGTGCTGTACGTTGACAACAAGGCAGCCATTGCCTTGTGTGAGGAGCATAGACTGGAGCACAGAACGAAGCACATCGCTCTACGCTACTTCCTTGCTCGAGAGTTGCAGCAGCGTGGTCAGCTTCGTCTGCGTTACGTGGCCTCTGAGGCCAACACTGCTGATGTGTTCACCAAGGCGCTTCAGCCTTGTGACCATCAGCGCTTTTGCACTCTTCTAGGCCTTGTGCCTACTGGACCTCACTTGCTTACTTCTTGAGTCTGTTTGTACTGTGATCTCTATATATATATACCTGCATGTTTACTCTTGCTAGGTTGTGATCATTGTACCTCTTGTTCTATTATAAACCTGCATGTGAACTGGTCTTGTGACCACTTGCTTGTGCTCGGAATTTGTGTGGTATCCTTGAGATCCACCATGAGCTTGCTTTGCCTTGCTTTGCCTTGACTGGTCTTGTGACCCCTAGTTCTCCCCCACTTCGCCTATGGGGGGTGTGTCAAACATTATATATGTTGTTTTGCTTGTTTAGGCTACAGTGGGTTAGCCAATAGGGGGTACACAATTCTAGGGTTAGGTACTTGTACTGTTTTCACTGCTAGTTCATCCATTCCTGTTCGTTCGTTTCAACAGGTGAGGCCTCGCATAGTGTGTTCTGCTCACCTCGTGGCACAGTTGTTGGATGCACTACATATCTCGTCACCGTGTTCCCGCCCCACACAACTATTTTCATTGTCGCAGGGTGTTTGCGACATGGTTAAGGATCATCTGTTTCTAGAAGCCCCGAACGAGAAGATGGACTTCTATCCGAGTCGCGACGCTAAAAACGCCGGCCTATGCCATGTCGTGTCCACCATTTCTCCCAAAACTGCGACTCTGGCGTTAGACGCGGATAAGGCTCGACGGCAGGGTCTGAACAACACCTTGTCCGAGTACAAAACAGGGTTGGCCGGTCGCGCTCGCGGAGTTTTTCTTCCACGAATTGGTCTTTTCCGTGACGACGAGGACAGGCCCAGTCCTTGGGCACGTAAGACGGAGCGCACTGGGGAGCGTGCCCGAAAGAGATATTGCGTCCCCGTCCCAGACGATGGTGCGTGTTCGCATGTCATATGGCCGGAGCAATTATGGTCGCAACTCCTGTGTCATGCCATAGTGGACCAGACATGTCTTTGAACCCTCCCCTTTTTCCGTACGCGGTATCGTTGTACCCATTTTGCATTCCACGTGCGCAGGGGACCCGGCCTTGTTCAAGTGGCACATCAGCAAGGATGGACTGCCATTTGCATCCGGAGCGTTCGCGGCATGCGCCATCGCGGCTTTCGGAGGGAAGCGGAAGGACAAAGAAACAACTATAAAGCTGTACCACCTGTCGTGGCTCGAGCACCTTGTACGTTTACACTGATGCGAACATATGCTTTAGCCACTTTTGTTCAACTAGCCGTTCTAAATGGGCTTCTCCTGCCTTCGCAGATCACGGACGCCATTATCAACTGGGAGAAGCGCAAGGGGAAACTGCACAACTCTCCGTACGAGAACGGCGCTTCTGTGCGGAGGATTCAGAAGCTGGCCTTCGATGCCATTGCGGATGCAGTATGCCGGAATGAAGTGCCCTACGACGAGGAGAAGAAGTCCTGGAATTGGGGCAGGCATGGGCTCCGTCTTTCATCTTGCGGCCTGGAATGCCTCCTGGAAGATGAAGCAGCCTCCGAAGACGAAAAACATGAGTCCTCCGCGTCGGAAGCATCGGATAGTGAAACAGATGGGTGACGTCCTGATAGTGTCTTTAATCCAATTGTGTGTCGTAGACTAGTGTAGTGGTGTAGTGGGGACAGGGTGTGGTTGTTGTTGGTTCATTGCATATGTGCAATAAATCGGTGACATATATGTTGGATCTTGCACACCTAGGGGAGACCTTGCGCATGTTGGACACGAGGATGGTTGAAACGCAACTCTCTGCATTCCGCGCAGTACGGCGACAATTGTGGCGCTAATCGCGGCGACATATGCGGCGGGTTAAATAGGAGCCGTTAGATGCCACGCTAGTCTAGCAACGTAGATAGAGGGCAACCGTACAATCCGCCGAACCGCTCATCAATGAAACGCGCCTTTTTTTAGCCCGACGACGGTGTCCAATGGCTATTTGCCACAGGTGTTATGGAGATGGTCACAGATGTGTTATCGTGAGATCCGCGACAATTACGTGTGAACGTGCGATTGGTATCAGTAGTCCTAGTTGGAAAACCCTATCACCGAACGGACGGCGTGTGTAGGTACAGGTGGATTCCACTACAAATCGTGGGATGACATTTGTATCGGACGGACGGTAGAGATGAGGCGTATGCGTGTGAGATCTGGAGTTTGTCGGCGTATCCGGAGCGGCCATGTGCCGTGCTGCGGTTGGCATAGCGGAGTTGCCACGCGACAATCGCGTGCGTACAGTTGTGGCCATCTCGACCGTACATGCGGCACGATACGATTCGTTATGGTTGGGCATCCACATGTCATAAAGCGTGATTACACGTATAGATATTATGCTGACGTGGAATAGTGACTTCATGTATGCTAATCGGCAGCTATGTGGCAATGCACAGGTGTAACCATGAACGTGTTTGATATCGAGGACATGGGCAATGGTGAGCATGGGGGGTGCATGTATGGATGGTGGTGGGTGGGTGGACAATGGATTAAATGCCCTAAGTGTCCCATGAACATGTGTGACATAGAAGACATGGGCAATGGTGAAGATGGGGTTTTTGTGTATGCATGATGTGATGGGGCAGTGTATGCATGATGCGATGGGGCACTGTATGCATGATGCGATGGGGTACTGTATGCATGTGTACATGGGGAACGGTATATATGGCAGACTATGCAAGGCAATCATGATGATTATGCTCCCCCTTGCCCCGCTCTATTGCCCCGGCCTATTGCCACTCATGCAGGCATCCAGAGGGCAACAGCCCCACGTGCACGCAACTGCACGGTGTGTCGGGAGTGCATCAGGGAGGAGGGGTGGGGCGACTACATTCAGCTCAGAAGAAAACGGGACCACTTCATTTGTGAGACCACCGTTGCTCTTCCCATGCATTGTTTCTGTCAATGTTGTCGTACTACAACTCTGTGTAGAGAGGGTGTTTTTGAGACGTCTCAAAAACACCCTTCCTGTCAATGTTGTCGTACTACAACTCTTTTTTCTGTGTCATATTTCTATCCCTTCAACCGACACTGTTTCTTCTCAACGCCTCTCTCTGACATGTCGTTTTTCCGTCCAACGTGCCAACACATAGAGCCATTGAACAAAACAACCCGATGCGATTTTGTGCCGCCGCACGCCAAATTCAGCTATTTTGTTCAGCCCTCTCCCCGTCTCATGTGTCCTGTCCATGCCTCAGCATGTCACACCATCCCTCACCATCCCTCACCATCCCTCACCATGCCTTACCATGTCAACCACCCCTTATCCTTCTCATGGTCCGCTCTTCCAGTGTGATTACTTGAGCACTACTGTTCCTCCCTCCACCTTTCTCCTCTCCCTCCTCTCCTCTCTCTCCCACCCCCCATATCCCCCCACTGCAACACCGCAGTCTCAGTAAAGAGCATGGAGCGCTGCCGCCCAACGTGCTATTCACAGACGCATTCAACCTGCTGGAGGGAATCCCAACCTCTCCTTTTCTCTCTTTTCTCCGTTTTCGTCCCCCCTCCCACTCTCGCCCATTCACATTTGTTGCCTCGCAGGTTGCGAGTAGTGATTTTGCTGATGATGGTTTCCGGAATGCTGCGCGAGCACAGATTGTCAGAGGTCCACTGGTGATCCCCGATCGATCCTAGGGAAGGGTTACAGGCATGTTGGCCTGGGGGGTTATGGGCGCACTGACCCGCTACTTAACAAGCCCTTTTATCCCAATGGTCTAGTGGTTGGGATTCTGACATGGTATCAGAGCGGTCTCGGGTTCGAATCCCGGTGTATGCACTTCGGGCATCCCAGTGCGGGGGGGTGTCAGAGGTCCACTGGTGATCCCCGATCGATCCTAGGGAAGGGTTACAGGCATGTTGGCCTGGGGGGTTATGGGCGCACTGACCCGCTACTTAACAAGCCCTTTTATCCCAATGGTCTAGTGGTTGGGATTCTGACACAGATCTGGGAATTGGCGCGCATGCTTCCGGCGAGTTGCATTGGCTACGAAACTGCGCGCAGGCAGCACACGAAATCTGCCTGCCTATGGTCAACAACAATCTCAGAAGCGGGCAGCTGGTGCCACATTGGCGAACTCACAGATCCCGCGTATAGAGTTAAGGTCTCGATAGATGGTACAAAAAGTCATTGCACAGCTACGAAAGTAATTATTTTAGTATAGTATCAAAGTTTAGAGGAAATTCATCAGTGCCTGCATTACGGAATTTGTGCATGAAAAAATGTTTTATTGTTATAGATTTCAAGTACAAAATAATTTTAAAAAATTCATAGGATTTTTACGTCTGGTTATGCTATCACTGTGCTCGGTGATTTATTATTTAGAAACAGCATGTTTAGGGAGAAACTTGCCACAATATTTACAGTTGCAATATTCCAACCTGGCACACCCTTATGACGAAAACTGGGTTCCTTGCCAGTCAACATTCGTTGGCGACAAACCTGGGGGTCGCTAAGGGCTACGATTGGTCTGTACGTGGATTTTCGTCCTGCCAGCTGTCGCGACCTGCGGTTTTTTCCCTGCCTGCGAATTTTGCCTTTCCTGGTGTCGCATCATGCGATTTTCGCATAACAGGTCGCATTGTACATTACGATATTTCGCGCGACACCGTCGTTGGTGCAGAGCGCCAAGATGATTCATCCACAGTCGCACTCCCAACCCTTGCGACCTGGACTGACAAGAAGTGAACGAGAGAATGAAATGACTATGAACGAAGTGAGTACAAATAGGAAACCCTAACTGGGTTGTACCCCCTATGGGATACCCCACTATAGCCTACACAAACAAGTAAGCTATAATGTTCTGACACACCCCCATAGGCAAAGTGGGGGAGAACAAGGGGTCACAAGACCAGTCAAGCAAAGCAAAGCAAAGCTCAGGGTGGATCACAAAGTCACCACGCATTCCGAGCACAAGTTCAAAGGCCAGAAGGCCAGTTCACATGCAAGATCATATATAGAGATATACAAGAGTCAAGCAAGCAAGAGCAAGAGTATATATAGGTGAAGGTACAAGCAAGGTCAAGAAGTGAGCAAGTGAGGCAAGACAGGCACAAGACCCAACTGCGTGCAACAACGCTGATGATCACAAGGCGCAAGTGCCTTAGTGAAGACATCAGCAGTGTTGGCCTCAGAGGCCACGTACGCAAGTCGCAACTGTCCACGCTGCTGCAGCTCACGAGCAAGAAAGTAGCGGAGGGCAATGTGCTTCGTTCTGTGCTCCAGTCGCTGCTCTCGACACAAGGCCAGCATGGCCTTGTTGTCTACGTACAGGACTGGAGGAGAACGAGGCTGCTCTCCAAGGTCGTTCAGCAGGTAGGTGAGCCAGCGTAACTCCTGTGCAGCCATAGCCCCAGCGTAGATCTCAGCCTCACAACTGGAGCCCAGAACAGAAGACGAGCGAGTAGCCCGCCACGAAACAGAGCCGGAACCAAGGCTGAAGGTGTAACCCTGTGACGACCGCTGCGTAGCCTGGTCGTCAGCCCAGGAAGCGTCTGCGTGCCCAGTGAGGACCACTGGACTGCGCCCTCCAAGCACTAGCCCCATGCCCGACGTACTGCACAAGTAACGCAACACCCTCTTCGCTGCAGCCATGTGCTCTGGTCGGTGTCTCCCAGGAGCAACATAGCGTGCTAGAATGCTAAGAGGGTATGCAAGGTCAGGACGTGTGCAGGTCATCAGGTACATGAGGCAGCCAACAAGCTCTGCAAACGGGCCACTCGACTCTACGGACTCATCCGAAGGCAGAGCTGAGAGCGAGTGGCGAGTAGGCAGAGGAGTGGCCTGAGGCGAGGAGTACGTGAAGCCGAAGCGCTGAAGGACCTGCTGCACCATGTGTGACTGAGTCAGGGTAATGGTGCGGCGCGCTCTGTCCCGGGTGATCTGCAAGCCAAGGTAGCTACGCAGTTCACCCAGGTCAGTGCACGTATGTCTCTTCTGCAGCTCGGACTTCACGTAGGCGAGTCCAGCAGTGTCAGCTGTGGCAAAGACCAAGTCGTCGATGTACACGAGGATGTAGAACGGCGGCAGAGAGGTGTCGGTGCGCAGAAACAGCGACGGGTCGGCAGTAGACGGAGCAAACCCAAGTGCCGCGAGCGTAGTCCTCAGTGTGTCGTGCCACTCACGTGGCGCCTGGTGGAGACCGTAGACTGGACGCCGGAGACTCCACTGGGTACCAGGAGGGAAAGACCCAGTGAAGCCAGGTGGGCGGCGCAGCCAGATCTCCTCGTGCAGACTGCCCTGCAAGAAAGCTGTGCTGAAGTCGAGAGAGTGCAGCTCGTAGTCACGGTGAGCAGCAACGTGCAGCAGAACCCGAAGAGTGGTCATCTTCGGGGTGGGGGAGAAGGTCTGAAAGTAGTCAACCCCCTGCCGCTGACTGAAGCCACGAGCCACGTAACGCGCCTTGAAGACAGGCGGAGAACCCGGCGGCCGCTTCACCCTGAAAATCTACATGCCACTGACGATGTTCGCCCCAGGAGGGGGGACAGCGTCGACGTAGGTGCCTGTGGACTTCCAGGAAGCCATCTCTGCATCCATAGCTGCCTGCCACTGAGAGGAGTAGGGACCCTCTATCGCCTCCGCGTAAGAGCGCGGAGTCGGGATGTCTGGTGCATCCGGGTCTCCCTCAGGGGCTAGCAGTACAGACGCGAGATGGGGTGAAGCGGCGGCCAGACACTGGAACTCCTCCTGCCTGTCCTCAAGGACGTCCGTGCCGAGGGCACACTCACCCCCGACGGACGGAGGACAGGCAGACTCAGACTCAGCGACAAGACTGGCAGCGTAGTCTAGACGACAGCGCGCAGCAAAGTCGACAAGCTCAGTGACAAGGGCAGACGCAGCAGACGACTCGAAGGAAGGGTCAGTAACAGCAGTAGCAAGGAGACGCGTGACAGTAGGACTGGCAGCACGAAGAGAGTCCGACTCCGGGTCGGCAAGCGCAGGAAGAGAGGAAGCAGGAGGAGAAGGCAAAGGGGCACGCAGAGGAGCAGTGGACGGACGCAGTGACATCCGGTGCGTGCCAGGGACAGGAGGAGGACGCTGACGCGACCCGCGACCACTAGCGCGCTCAGTACGAACAGGCGACGCAGGACGAGACGCAGGCTCACGACGCTCAGTAAGACCTCCAGTCGGACCAGCGTAGGGAGAAGGAGCAGGCAAAGGGGAGGCAGGCTGTAGCTGTGGGTGTGACCGGACAGGCTGCGGACCCTCTAAGAGAGGAGGAGAAAGTGGAAGACCAAGAACCTGCTGCAGGAGCGGAACGAAGTACGGTCGGGGCCGCGCGGCGACGCAAGAAACAGCAGGAACAGCACCAGCACCCTCGGCAGGAGCACCCACTCCAGTAGCACCTCCAGCAGCACCACCAGAAGCTCCAGAACCTCCAGCAGCAGCACCAGGAGCACTGTCAGTCGGACCGCCAGCAGCAGGCTCAGCGCCAACACCCTCAGCAGCATTAGCTCCAGGAGAACTCGCAGACCCAGCAGCTCCAGCACCCACAGGACGAGCACCGCCGGGACGCGCGGCAGCAGTGCCCTCTGCAGTCGAAGAACCACCAGCACCAGGAGCACGCCTCCAGCGCCTGGCAAACCACTCACGCAGCTCCTGTGGGGAGAGTGGCTCCCGGCGAGACGAAGCACCCCCAGGCTCAGCGCCCCTAGGCACAGCACTCCCAGGCACAGCACCCCCAGGCTCGGCACCTCCAGGCTCAGCACCCCCAGGCACAGCACCCCCAGGCTCAGCACCTCCAGGCTCAGCACCCCCAGGCTCAGCACCCCCAGGCTCAGCACCCCCAGACTCAGGACCCCCAGACTCCGCACCCCCAGGCTCAGCACCCCCAGACTCAGCACCCCCAGGCTCAGCACCCCCAGACTCCGCACCCCCAGGCTCAGCTCCCGCAGCAGCACCAGAGTCACCAGTGACCTCGACAGGCTCGACCGCGTCTACCTGGGACACACCTGAAGGGGCAGGACCCTGAGGGGGGAGGGGGACCACCGGGGGGGGACCTGGTACCAAGAAGAGCGGGGGTGGGGGGAGGGACGGAGTGCGGTAGGGGAAGAGGCGGTAGTAGGGCACCGACTCGTCGAACGTGACGTCCTGGGAGGACAGAACACGTCGAGAGGTGGGGTGGTAGAACTGCCACCCAGGGGCGTCGGGGGGGAACCCCAGGAAGACGCAGGGAGCAGCGCGAGGGGACAGCTTGTCCGCAGACAAGTCGCGGACAAACGCCCGAGATCCCCAGACCCGGAACGCCGACGCATCGCCAACCTTCCCCGTCCACAGCAGGGCTGGGGAGGTCTCCGGCCTGGAGACCCTGGGGTGGAGGTTGATCTGATGCGCTGCGTACCTGACCGCAAACGGCCACAGAAAATGGGGGGCAGCCGCATGCATCATGGACGTACGGGCGACGTCCATGACCATGCCAATGCGGCGCTCAGCAATCCCATTTTGCTGTGGGGAGTCCGGAAGCGTGAAGGACTGGCGGATGCCTCGCGCCCGACAGTAGGCACGTAGAAGGCCAGAGGAGAACTCTCCGCCTCTGTCAGAGTGCAGACGCAACACAGGAAAGTCGGAGCCAAAGCTCTGCCTGAGCTGAAGACGAGCTGCGCGGATCCAGTCGATCAGCACCTCAGTAACCTCACCCTTGCTGCGCAAGGGGAAGACTGTGGTGTAACGCGAGTAGTCGTCAACAACGAGCAGGAAGTAGCACTCCTGACCCTGTCCACGGACGCGGGCTGGGCCCCACACGTCCATGTGAAGCGTCTGCAGCGGGGCCTCTGTCGGAGGAAACTGGGAGGAGTGAGGGGCAGCACGCTGGCGCCCCTCGACACAGGGGACACAGGCAGGGCCAGAGCCCTGAGGAAGGGGAGGTAGAGACCGGGGGAGACCAGACACAAGAAGACGGGAGGCCATGCCTCTGAGCCGAAGCAGAGAGGGGTGGCCAAGGCGGTGGTGCCAGAGGAGGGTCTCGTGAGACAGACGACGACACGAACAGGGGGAAGACTCAGGACCAGACCTGGACGCTGCGGCAAACACCTGACCAGACGAAGGGACCCTACCAGACTCAGTACCTGGAGGAGAAGCAGTGGTCAGTGTGTACAGGCTCGACCCTGGCCGACGTGTAAAAGTAGCCAGGTGGCGTCCCGTGCTAGCCTCCGTGCAGTGGGTCACCCGCTGACGGGCAGGAGTGAACTGGTGGACACCCGCATCCTGTAGGTCAGCACCACTCACCAGGTTCGTCGAGAACGAGGGGAGGTAGAGACCAGACAGGGTGCCAGAGGGGGCCGCCGGACACGGAAGTACCGTGGAGAAGCGAGACAGGACAGGCCCCCCAGAGGGGTCAGCCAGGGACACCGCAACCGGCCGACTCAGCGGCGTGAGAGTAGTGCGGTCCCGAAAGAAGGAGCGAGACGCTCCAGAGTCAAGTGTGAAGGTGTGAGAGGCCGAGGCCGACACAGTACCTGAGAGGGCAGACTCACCAGTACCTGAGAGCACAGACGCACTGGCACCTAGAGCAGCAGCCTCACTAGTACCTGACGCAGCAGTACCAATGCCCGGGTCGGGCGGGAAACACCGGTAACAGTCATCCTCATCACTACCAGTCACAACATACATAGCAGAGAGAATAGCATCAAAGTCAAGATCATAAATGGCTACACCAGCCCTAGACAGCTCCCCCCAGCGGGGGATCTCAGCGGCCTCCGGAAACTGCTGACGCCAGGCGTCGGTCAGGCGGCCAAAGCAGCGGCGGGCTGTGTGGGTGCCTCCACACCTCTCCCCCGCACGGTCGCCGGTGCGAAGAACGTAGGGGCAGGGACCAAACGCACCACCACGCTGACGCTGCAAGTACCACTCACGGAGCTGCTGAGGGGCGGGGACGGTGCGAGAGCGCTGCTGCTGTTGCTGCTGCTGCTGCTGCTGCTGCTGCTGCTGGCGCTGACCACCCCCAGAGCTGCCGCGCTGGGACGAGACACTCCGACCCCCGCCGCCACCGCCACTCCCGCCTCCACCACCGCCCCCGTCTCCACCGCCACCGCCCCCACTGGTACCCTCGCCCCCGCCTCCTCCGCTACCGCCTCCGCCGCCACCTCCGCCTCCACCGCCTCCACCAGTACCTCCACTCCCGCCACCACCTCCACCACCACCCCCACTCCCCCCGCCACCCCCACCTCCTCCGCCACTGCCTCCTCTAGCTCCACCCGCTCCCTTGCCCCCCTTGCCCTTGCCAGAGCGGCGTCTACCGCTGGGGGCAGACGCCGCACCGACCGACTCAAAACCAGCGAGGTCGGCCGCAGCGGCAGAGGCGACAGAGGGCAGCAGGGGGGAAGGAGAACACCCCTCAAAGATGGGGGTGCGAGGGTCACCCCGAGAGGCCCCTACAGCGACTATGCTCTTCTCAGCCGCTAGCAGGGACTCCTCAAGGAGGTCGACAGTGAGGGTGGTGGGACAGACAGAGAGAAACTGGTCCCTAACGACACGAAGGGACTCAGGGAGACGGGTGACAAGAAAGTAGAGAGTGATGTACATGGGAGGAGGGTTGGCGGCGCGGAACTCAGCAGGAAGGGCAGCGCGGTAGCGAGCGTCACTAGCGCGGAGGTGGGTAATGAGGTCAGCGACAGTGGGAAAGGCAGCGAGGTCAGGGAAGAGAAAAGGTAGCATGAGGCGGCTCAGCGTAGCGGAGGAAGGGGAGGAGTAGCGTGCAACTACAGCGTCGTACAAGGCCTGAGCGGTCTTGCACTGACTAAAGTGGGCACGCTCGGAGGAAGGGAGGTGGCGACGCACAGCAAGACGTGCAGCAGCATCGCGCGTCGCCCACTTGGAGCGAACGGCGGAATCAGCATCAGGAGGAGGGGCAGGGACAGCGCCAGAGACAAAGTCAAAGAGAGAGACCTCATCGACCGCATCACACAGTAAGTACAGCTGCAGGTCCTCAATCCAGACTGCAAAGTCAATGGCTCTACCCTCAGCGTCAAAAGCTAGGACATTGGGGGTGGCCATGACAGCAGCTGACAGTCTCACCGGGCAGGAAGAGTCGGGTAGGTCAGCGGCGCAGGTACACAGCCCAGGAGCAGCAGTAGCCCGACAGGAGCAGGAGTGCAGCTCCTCTGGCGGCTCGGGCAGCTCGGGCGGCTCGGGCGGCTCGGGCGGCTCGGGCGGCGCGGGCGGCTTGGGCGGCTCGGGCGGCTAGGGCGGCGCGGGCGGCGGCACGGGCGGCTGGGGCGGCTCGGTGGCGGCTCACGGGCGGCTGAGACGGCGCGCGGGGAGCTCACGGGCGGCTGGGCGGGCGGCCAGGGCGGCTCACGGGCGGCGGCGGCGGCGTCGGCGGCTCACGGGCGACGGCAGCGGCAGCGGCGTCGGCGGCTCACGGGCGGCGTCGGCGGCGTCGGCGGCTCACGGGTGGCGTCGGCGGCGTCAGCGGCTCACGGGCGGCGTCGGCGGCGTCGGCTGCTCACGGGCGGCGTCGGCAGCTCACGGGCGGGCTGAAGGCCCACGGGTGGGCGGTTCGCGGGCAGCGCCGGCTCACGGGCGGGCGGCGTGACGGGCGGGCGGCGGGACGGGCGGCAGCGTCACGGGGGGGGGGGGGCGACGTGACGGGCGGCGGCGTCACGGGCGGCGGCGTCACGGGCGGCGGTTCACGGGCGGCTGCGTCACGGGCGGCGCTCACGGGCGGCGGCGTCACGGGCGGCGCTCACGGGCGGCGGCGCACGGGCGGCGCTAAAGGGTGGCGCGACGGGCGGCGGCTCACGGGCGGCGCTACGGGCGGCGGCTCACGGGCGGCGCTACGGGCGGCCGCACGGGCGGCGCTAACGGGCGGCCGCACGGGCGGCGCTACTGGCTGCGCAAAGGGCGGCGCGAACGGGCAGCCGCACGGGCGGCGCTAACGGGCGGCCGCACGGGCGGCGCTAACGGGCGGCTCGAAAGGGCGGGCGCTAGGGCGGGCGCTAGGGCGGGCGCTAGGGCGGGCGCTAGGGCGGGCGCTAGGGCGGGCGCCAGGGCAGAAAAAAAAGTTCTAGGTGGTGGGCCCGAAGCACAGTTCCCACAGGGGAACCTGCTCTGATTCCATGACAAGAAGTGAACGAGAGAATGAAATGACTATGAACGAAGTGAGTACAAATAGGAAACCCTAACTGGGTTGTACCCCCTATGGGATACCCCACTATAGCCTACACAAACAAGTAAGCTATAATGTTCTGACATGGACAACACTGTGTGTGGCGACAAACACCACCTGCTTGCTCACCTTCTTCCAAAGACTCATCCTCCAACGGCCCTGACTGCAGTAAAAGTTGTGATTGTTAACGTTACGCTGCACTTAGTTTCCTTCAACAGCCATAATTACCGCCCGATCTGCCTCTGGTGCCTAGCGATCAGAGACAACGAGACGGTGTTTCCATGGCTTGGCCAGCTAAAGAACAGTTTTGTATCCGAATGCTTTTTAAATTTATAGATGCAACTACACATATTCCAGAGCGCTCTTCAAGCCTACGTGCAGACCTTTCGTGGGGCGCCTATTCTCAGCTTAGTGATTGTGTGGAGCTTGTTGGACTTATAATTTATCTTAATCTCCTGGCTTAGTTAGTTTCCAGGTCTATATCAATTCTCAGATTGAACCTGTGCTTCATTGAGCTGCAGTTTTGCCTGCAACGAGAGGCGAGAGAGCTGGTGGCGTTAGCGGTGACATTAGCATCCGAATCTGGAGATTCCATAGGAGGCCTGAAAGGCCTGCATTGAGGGTTCTCAGCTCTACTATATAGTTGGTTTCCATGGTGGCGGACGTAGATATTGTAAGGCATCATGCTGTTTGTGTGCTGTAATAGGTCGTTCTTAAGTGGGAGAGCATATGAGAACCATAGAAAGGCTTGCAGAAAACGACCACGTGAGCAGGAGGAGGTGGAAGATTTGATCGCGCATATAAGACGTAGACAGGCGGATCAGAGTGAGCAGAACTTGTCATAACATTATAGCTTATATATTTGTGTAGGCTATAGTGGGGTATCCCATAGGGGGTACAACCCAATAAGGGTTTCCTATATGTACTCACCTCATTCATAGTTCATTCATTCTCGTTCTAGTTTCTTTTACATGGTTTCAGAGCGGTTACGCTCTCGGCCTGTGGGTACTACTGCTTCCGCTGCTACATGCTCTGTCGCATGCCCCGTGGCGTGCGACGCATTTTCAATCTCGCCGCGCGCCACTTTGGCACGCGCCTCGGGGCGCGCGGCCTCTTTCTTTTCTAGCGCGCCGCCCGTCCCGGCCCCTAGCCGCCCGCGCGCCGCCCGTCCCGGCCCCTAACCGTACGTGCGCCGCCCGTCCCGGCCCTTAGACGCCCGCGCGCCGCCCGTCCCGGCCCTTATACGCCCGCGCGCCGCCCGTCCCGGCCCTTAGCCGCCCGTCCCGGCCCTTAGCCGCCCGCGCGCCGCCCGTCCCGACCGCGCGCCGCTGCTCCAGCCCGTCGACGCCCGTGAGCCGCCCGTCCCGGCCCCACGCCGCCCGTGTGCTGCCCGTCCCGGCCCCGCGCCGTCGTCCCGACGCCCAGTCCGCCCGTGCGCCGCCCGTCCCGGCCCCACGCCGCCCGTGCGCCGCCCGTTCCGGCAGCGCGCCGCCGTCCCGTCCCCACGCCGCACGTGCACCGCCCGTCCCGGCCCCGCGCCGTCGTCCCGGCCCCCACTCCGCCCGTGCGCCGCCCGTCCCGGCCCCACGCCGCCCGTGCGCCGACCGTTCCGGCAGCGCGCCGCCGTCCCGGCCCCACGCCGCCCGTGCACCGCCCGTCCCGGCCCCGCGCAGCTGCCCTGGCCCGTCGCCTGCTGCATTGCCGAGCCGCCCCCCCCCACCGAGCCGCCTAGCAGCCCAGCAGCCGAGCCGTAGCCGAGCCGCTGAGCAGCCGAGCCGCAGAGCAGCCGAGCCGCCCGAGCCGCCCGAGCCGCCCGAGCCGCCCGAGCCGCCCGAGCCGCCCGAGCCGCCCGAGCCGCCCGAGCCACCAGAGCAGCCGAGCCGCCGAGCCGCCCGAGTCGCCCGAGCAGCCGAGCCGCCCAAGTCGCCCGAGCCGCCGAGCCGCAGCTGCTGCAGTGCCGCCGTGCCGCCGAGTCGCCGAGTCGTCGAGCCTGCTCTTCCCACCACTGGTGAGCCCCTGCCTTACTAGCGCGCTGCCTGCAGCTTGCTTGGCTGCCTGCCTTACTGCTGCTACTCCTGCTCCTGCTTCTACTGGCGGCGGCCAGATGCAGCTCCAGCGACGCCCTCGCGCGTCTCTCACGCCCCAACAGCTTCGTGAGTGGTACGCTTAGAGTAGAGGGTCTCTCAGTTCTGTTCGCTGCTATTACGTGATTCGCACTGGTGCTCGGACTGGTCAGCCTTGTGGGACGCCTAGTCATACACCGTCCCGCTGCTTCGCCCGTCTGAACGACGCCTGGCGTACCGAGTTTGGCGACGAGGCTGAGCTCCCCGACTGGGTGGAGTTGCTTAGGCGGAGGGTAGATATATTTGCTCTTGACTATGATGCTATTCTCACTGCCATGTATGCATTGCCTACTAGTGCTGACCGTGACGGTCACCTGTGCGTACCGCCTGACCCGGGTATAGAGCCTGCTGCTCTAGCTGCTGGTGCGGCTGCTGCTCTGGGTGCTAGTGTGTCTCCTGCTCCAGGTACAGGTGCGGCTGCTGCTCTAGGTGCTAGTGAGTCTGCTTCCTCAGGTGCGGGTGAGTCTGCTCTCTCAGGTACCGCGTCGGCTCCGGCCTCTCACACCTTCACCCTTGACTCGGGGGCTTCCCGCTCCTTCTTTCGAGACCGCACCACCCTCACGCCGCTTGGTCGGCCAGTTGCAGTCTCTCTGGCAGACCCCTCTGGGGGCCCTGTCCTTGCTCACTTCTCCACTGTCCTCCCGTGTCCGGCGGCCCCCTCTGGCACCCTGTCTGGTCTTTACCTCCCCTCGTTCTCTACGAACTTGGTGAGTGGTGCTGACCTGCAGGATGCGGGGGTTCACGAGTTCACTCCTGCGAGTAAGCGAGTGACCCACTGCACAGACGCTCGAACAGCCCGACACCTGGCCACGTTTACTCGTCGGCCGGGGTCGAGCCTGTACACACTGACCACTACGTCTCCTCCAGTTACTGAGTCTGGTAGGGTAGCTGCGTCGGGTCAGGTGTTTGCTGCAGCGTCCAGGTCCGGTCCTGAGTCTGCCCCCTGTTCGTGTCGTCTCCTGTCTCACGAGACTCTCCTCTGGCACCACCGCCTTGGTCACCCCTCTCTGCTTTGGCTCAGAGGCATGGCCTCTCGTCTTCTTGTTTCTGGTCTCCCCCGGTCCCTCCCTCCCCTTCCTCAGGGCCCTGGCCCTACCTGTGTCCCCTGTGTCGAGGGGCGCCAGCGTGCTGCCCCTCACTCCTCCCAGTTTCCTCCGACAGAGGCCCCGTTGCAGACGCTTCACATCGACGTGTGGGGCCCAGCCCGCGTCCGTGGACAGGGTCACGAGCGCTACTTCCTGCTAGTTGTTGACGACTACTCGCGTTACACCGCAGTCTTTCCCATGCGCAGCAAGGGTGATGTCACTGAGGTGCTGATCGACTGGATCCGCGCAGCTCGTCTCCAGCTCAGGCAGAGCTTTGGCTCTGACTTTCCTGTTCTGCGTCTGCACTCGGACAGAGGCGGAGAGTTTTCCTCTGGCCTTCTGAGAGCCTACTGTCGCGCACGGGGCATCCGACAGACCTTCACGCTTCCGGACTCTCCGCAGCAAAATGGGATTGCTGAGCGCCGCATTGGCATGGTCATGGACGTCGCTCATACGTCTATGATGCATGCGGCTGCCCCCCATTTTCTGTGGCCGTTTGCGGTGAGGTACGCGGCGCATCAGATCAACCTTCACCCCAGGGTCTCCAGGCCGGAGACCTCCCCAGCCTTGCTGTGGACGGGGAAGGTTGGCGATGCGTCGGCGTTCCGGGTCTGGGGATCTCGGGCGTTTGTCCGCGACTTGTCTGCGGACAAATTGTCCCCTCGTGCTGCTCCTTGCGTCTTCCTCGGGTTCCCCCCTGACACGCCTGGGTGGCAGTTCTACCACCCCACCTCTCGCCGTGTTCTGTCCTCCCAGGACGTCACGTTTGACGAGTCGGTCCCCTACTACCGCCTCTTCCCCTACCGCACTCCGTCCCTCCCCCCGCCCCCGCTCTTCCTTGTACCAGGTCCCCCCCAGGTAGACCCCCTCCCCCCTCAGGGTCCTGCCCCTTCAGGTGTGTCCCAGGTAGACGCAGTCGAGCCTGTCGAGGTCACTGGTGACTCTGGTGCTGCTAGGGGTGCTGAGCCTGGGGGTGCTGAGCCTGGGGGTGCTACGCCTGGGGGTGCTGGGCTTGGGGGTGCTGGCCCTGGGGGTGCTGAGCCTGGGGGTGCTTTGCCTGGGGGTGCTGGACCTGGGGGTGCTGTGCCTGGAGGTGCTCCGCCTGGAGGTTCTCCGGGTGCTTCGTGTCGCCGGGAGCCACTCTCTCCACAGGAGCTGCGCGAGTGGTTTGCCCGCCGCTGGAGCCGTGCTGCTGGTGCTGGAGGTTCGTCGGCTACTGAGGGTGCTGCTGTCGCGGGTCCCGGAGGTGCTCGTCCTGGGAGTACTGGAGCTGCTGGGCCTGCAGGTTTGACTGGAGCTGGTGCTGCTGAGGGTGTTGGCGCTGAGACTACCACTGGCGGTCCTGCTGGGGGTGCTCCTGGTGCTGCTGGAGGTTCTGGAGCTGCTGGAGGTGCTGCTCGGGGTTCTGGAGCTGCTGGAGGTGCTGCTGGAGGTGCTGGAGCTGCTGGAGGTGCTGCTGGAGCGGGTACTCCTGCTGGGGGTCCTGGTGCTGTCCCTGCTGTTTCTGGCGTCGCCACACGGCCTCGTCCGTACTTCGTTCCACTCCTGCAGCAGGTTCTTGGTCTTACACCTTCTACTGGTCCTCCTCCTCCTCCCTTAGAGGGTCCACAGCCTGTCGAGTCACAGTCACAGCTACAGCCTGCCTCCCCTTTGCTTGCTCCTTCTCCCTACGCTGGTCCTACTGGAGGTCTTACTGAGCGTCGTGAGCCTGCGTCTCGTCCTGCGTCGCCTGTTCGTGCTACGCACGCTAGTGGTCGCGGTTCGCGTCAGCGTCCTCCTCCTGTCCCTGGCACGCACCGGATGTCTCTACGTCCGTCCACTGCTCCTCTGCGTGCCCCTTTGCCTTCTCCTCCCGCGTCCTCTCTTCTTGCTCTTGCCGACCCGGAGTCGGACTCTATTCGTGCTGCCAGTCCTACTGTCACGCGTCTCCTTGCTACTGCCGTCACTGACCCTTCTTTCGAGTCTACTGCTGCGTCTGCCCTTGTGACTGAGCTCGTCGACTTTGCTGCTCGCTGTCGCCTAGACTACGCTGCTAGTCTCGTCGCTGAGTCTGAGTCTGTCTGTCCTCCGTCCGTCAGGGGTGAGTGTGCCCTTGGCACGGACGTCCTTGAGGACAGGCAGGAGGAGTTCCAGTGTCTGGCCGCTGCTTCACCTCATCTCGTGTCTGTACTGCTTACCCCTGAGGGAGACCCGGATGCACTTGACATCCCGACTCCGCGCTCTTACGCGGAGGCGATAGAGGGTCCCTACTCCTCTCAGTGGCAGGCAGCTATGGATGCAGAGATGGCTTCCTGGAAGTCCACAGGCACCTACGTTGACGCTGCCCCCCCTCCTGGGGCGAACATCGTCAGTGGCATGTGGATCTTCAGGGTGAAGCGGCCGCCGGGTTCTCCGCCTGTCTTCAAGGCGCGTTACGTGGCTCGTGGCTTCAGTCAGCGGCAGGGAGTTGACTACTTTCAGACCTTCTCCCCTACCCCGAAGATGACCACTCTTCGGGTACTGCTGCACGTTGCTGCTCACCGTGACTACGAGCTGCACTCTCTCGACTTCAGCACTGCTTTCTTGCAGGGCAGCCTGCACGAGGAGATCTGGCTGCGCCGCCCACCTGGCTTCACTGGGTCGTTCCCTCCTGGTACCTAGTGGAGTCTCCGGCGTCCAGTCTACGGTCCCCGCCAGGCGCCACGTGAGTGGCACGACACATTGAGGACTACACTGGCGGCACTTGGGTTTGCTCCTTCTACTGCCGACCCGTCGCTGTTTCTGCGCACCGACACCTCTCTGCCGCCGTTCTACATCCTCGTGTACGTCGACGACTTGGTCTTTGCCACAGCTGACACTACTGGACTCGCCTACGTGAAGTCCGAGCTGCAGAAGAGACACACGTGCACTGACCTGGGTGAACTGCGCAGATACCTTGGCTTGCAGATCACCCGGGACAGAGCACGCCGCACCATTACCCTGACTCAGTCACACATGGTGCAGCAGGTCCTTCAGCGCTTCGGCTTCACGTACTCCTCGCCTCAGGCCACTCCTCTGCCTACTCGCCACTCGCTCTCAGCTCTGCCTTCGGATGAGTCCGTAGAGTCGAGTGGCCCGTATCCAGAGCTTGTTGGCTGCCTCATGTACCTGATGACCTGCACACGACCTGACCTTGCATACCCTCTTAGCATTCTCGCACGCTATGTTGCTCCTGGGAGACACCGACTAGAGCACATGGCTGCAGCGAAGAGGGTGTTGCGCTACTTGTGCAGTACGTCGGGCATGGGGCTAGTGCTTGGAGGGCGGAGTCCAGTGGTCCTCACTGGGCACGCGGACGCCTCTTGGGCTGACGACCAGGCTACGCAGCGGTCGTCACAGGGTTACACTTTTAGTCTTGGTTCCGGCTCTGTTTCGTGGCGGGCTACCCGCTCGTCTTCTGTTCTCGGCTCCAGTTGTGAGGCTGAGATCTACGCCGGGGCTATGGCTGCCCAGGAGCTTCGCTGGCTCACCTGCCTGCTGACTGACCTTGGAGAGTCGCCTCGTTCTCCTCCAGTTCTGTACGTAGACAACAAGGCCATGCTGGCCTTGTGTCGAGAGCAGCGTCTGGAGCACAGAACGAAGCACATTGCTCTCCGCTACTTTCTTGCTCGTGAGCTACAGCAGCGTGGACAGTTGCGGCTTGCGTACGTGGCCTCTGAGGCCAACACTGCTGATGTCTTCACCAAGGCACTTGCGCCTTGTGATCATCAGCGCTTCTGCACTCAGCTGGGTCTTGTGCCTGTCTTGCCTCACTTGCTCACTTCTTGACCTTGCTTGTACTGTCACATATATATACTCTTGCTCTTGCTTGCTTAGCCTCTTGTATATATATATATGTGATCTTGCATGTGAACTGGCCTTCTGGCCTTTGAATTTGTGCTCGGAATGTGTGGTGACTTTGTGATCCACCCTGAGCTTTGCTTTGCTTTGCTTGACTGGTCTTGTGACCCCTTGTTCTCTCCCACTTTGCCTATGGGGGTGTGTCAGAACATTATAGCTTATATATTTGTGTAGGCTATAGTGGGGTATCCCATAGGGGGTACAACCCAATCAGGGTTTCCTATATGTACTCACCTCATTCATAGTTCATTCATTCTCGTTCTAGTTTCTTTCACAGAACTCAGGCTCAGCAACAACACTACCAGCAGACACGGTGAGGACAGATGTAGCACCCAGGAGCGCTCAGTCAGAGCAAGCAGATGAGATCCCAGAGTTGCCACGGTATGAATTTCCATCTGAGTTACCAGCAGGTGTACCGACGTTTGATATTGACAAAGCGTTTCTGAAGGTCGTCCACAGTTGCAATGGTGGCATGGGTTTGTCTGCTACGGACACCAACAACATTTTAGCACTGTTTTGCAGGCCTACAGCGGAGAGGCCCAGCAATACAAATAGAGCAGGCATGGATAAGTATGCCAAGTCATTGCTTGTGCAAATGACAGGAATAGAGGAGTGGGAGTCGGTAGATGTTAGTCACAACAGTAACCACGTCGCTATACTCTATCTAACATCACTCTCCAAGGCAGTAGAGTCGCTATTTTTGGAGCGTAAGAATCATGAGGGATTTGTCCTGTGGGCGAAACCAATTTACACAGCGGACGGAAAGCAGCGTATTTACGCGGGACCAGAGACCGGGAACATGTGGATTGAAACACAAGCGTTACTGCCTAGAGGTGCTATACTGGTGCCCATGATACTATACAGCGATGCGACTAACCTCAGTACTGACGGACGAGTAGTTGGGCATCCGGTGTACATGACGCTGGGTAACATTACAGTCAAGAACAGATGGCAGCCGCATGGCCATATCATGATTGCCATGCTGCCACCCTTGACTGGCGTGGATGCAAAAACCGAAGCGGGGAAGGAGACGCGCCGCGCGGTGTTTCAAAAAGCCATGGATCGCATCATGCAAGACGTCCGAGAGGCTTCTAAAAGGTTGGTAATTTGTACATTTGATCCATTTGCCACCTACTCTTTCCAAAGCAGTAGATTTTCATCCCGTGGCAAAATCAGATGTAATGTCATGCGTGTTCCTCTGTTTTTAATCCCTCACCTGCCTACACACTCCAAGAACGTGTTTAGAACGAACAACAACACTCTCTGTCTCATGACCTCCCTTATACTGTACCTATGCTTTCGTTTTACCATCACACACACATTCATGACAAGCCTACCCATCCCACATCCCACCCCTTTCAGTCAACCCCCTCTCCATCACATTCTATCTTGCTTATCACACACATTACACTCCACACAAGAACATCATGCAGATAACCCCCTTCTTCCTCCTACCCCTCGTTCTCTCTCTCTTCTACCACTTCTTAACTCATTAGTCCATCAGACACATGCCTTCCCCCTTCTCTCGCATGCTGAATCCGTACACCTTTTCCCTGCCCCATCCCTCGCTTTGTTTGGTACTCCACAAACAGTGGGATCATCATGCGTGACCCATTCGGTGAACGTCATGAGGTCTACCTAGCCTTATATGCCTACGTTGCAGACCAACCGGAGGCATGTAAGGTGGCAGGCACTTTTGCAAGCCACCAAGCGCAATATCCGTGTCACAGGTGTCTAGTGCGAAGAGAGGACATAAGCAACATGGAGATTTCATCCGAGTACCGAACGGAGGCGGATCAGGCGGAGAAGGTCGAAGAGTTACTTGCAATACCGACACTTACTGCGCGGAATGATGCCGCAAAAGCCATGAGCATCCACCCAGTCAAGGTGAGGGAGGGAGACGAGATGACAGAGATGAGAGTGAGGAGGGATGAGAGAGAGGAAGAAGGTAGGATAGAGTTGAGAGTGAGGAGGGATGAGAGGGAGGAAGAAGGGAGGATATAGATGGGAGTGAGGAGGGATTTACAGGGAGGAAGATGTGAGGACAGAGATGGGAGTGAGGAGGGATGAGGAGGAAGAAGCGAGGACAGAGATGGGAGTGAGGAGGGATGAGAGTGAGGAAGAAGGTAGGACGAGGACTGGAGAGAGAATGGATCAGAGGGAAGAAGGAAGGAGAGAGATGGGAGTGAGGAGGGAAGAGAGGGAGGAAGATTGGAGGAGAGAGATGGCAGTGAGGAGGGAAGAGAAGACGCAAGAAGGGAGGACAGAGATGGGAGTGAGGAGGGAAGCGAGGGAGGAAGAAGGGAGGAGAGAGATGGGAGTGAGGAGGGAAGAGAGGGAGGAAGATTGGTGGAGAGAGATGGGAGTGAGGAGGGAAGAGAAGAAGGAAGAAGGGAGGACAGAGATGGGAGTGAGGAGGGATGAGAGGGAGGGAGATGGGAGGACAGAGATTTACAGCATCTCTTCACTGTCACCCATGCCCTACTCAACCCCTATCCCTTTCAGTTTCCAGGCCAGGTCCCCTCTTCTGATATACCTTTCGCAACCCATCACTTTCCCCTCCCTTTGTTCCTCAACAGGCAGCAATATGGGGGTTGGCCTTGGGCGGAACAGATGTCGGCAACCCGTACAGGGCACTTCTTATCGAGATCATGCATGCTCTTGATCTTGGCATCTTCATGCATATCATCTCCTGCATCAGAGCCATGCTAAAAAAGAGGAAGGAAACACACGTGCTGAGAGAGCTAGATTTGGTCCTGCAAACAATAGCACGTGATACTCGAATCAGTGGTTTCCGGCTACCGGGTGGAGAGAAGGGTGGTTACTTTGCAGGTGCTGCAAAGTTTCAGGCGTTTGAACACCGTGCCATCATGCAAGTGTGCACGATTGTCCTTGCCGGGCGTGTAGATAAAAAAATTGTGGATGTTGTAGCTGCATTTGTCGACCTCTACATGCTGGCCTCCAGGAGGTGGTACCATACGGATAACACCCTCCAAGAACTTGACCAGGCAATCAAAAGGTACTCTGAGTTTATGCCCTGCCTTCTCTCCCAATTGGTTTCTGTTCTCATTCCACTCCGTGCCCACACCTTCCATCCATTTCTGCAATTCCTATCTCTCCCATATCGGTCTTACCTTTCTTTCTCTCTATTATCACATCTCAATCTAATCCCTACCTTGTTCAATCTGATCTCTTCAAAAATCGGAACCTGTCACTATATCTATCTCACCACTTTTCAACCCCATCTGTTTCCTAGATTGTGCCTTGTCTCTGTCCCTCCTTCATCCTCCCTCTCATCCCTCCACTCCCATCTCTCTCCTCCCTTCTTCCTCTCTCTCATCCCTCCACTCCCATCTCTGTCCTCCCTTCTTCCTCTCTCTCATCCCTCCACTCCCATCTCTCTCCTCCCTTCTTCCTCTCTCTCATCCCTCCACTCCCATCTCTGTCCTCCCTTCTTCCTCTCTCTCATCCCTCCACTCCCATCTCTGTCCTCCCCTTTTCCTCTCTCTCATCCCTCCAATCCCATCTCTGTCCTCCCTTCTTCCTCTCTCTCATCCCTCCACTCCCATCTCTGTCCTCCCTTCTTCCTCTCTCTCATCCCTCCACTCCCATCTCTCTCCTCCCTTCTTCCTCTCTCTCATCCCTCCACTCCCATCTCTGTCCTCCCTTCTTCCTCTCTCTCATCCCTCCACTCCCATCTCTCTCCTCCCTTCTTCCTCTCTCTCATCCCTCCACTCCCATCTCTCTCCTCCCTTCTTCCTCTCTCTCATCCCTCCACTCCCATCTCTCTCCTCCCTTCTTCCTCTCTCTCATCCCTCCACTCCCATCTCTCTCCTCCCTTCTTCCTCTCTCTCATCCCTCCACTCCCATCTCTCTCCTCCCTTCTTCCTCTCTCTCATCCCTCCACTCCCATCTCTGTCCTCCCTTCTTCCTCTCTCTCATCCCTCCACTCCCATCTCTGTCCTCCCTTCTTCCTCTCTCTCATCCCTCCACTCCCATCTCTGTCCTCTCTGTCCTCGCACCCATCCATGCCCTGCCTTTGTCCTCCCTCTCAACCCTTCTCACTCCCATCTCTCTCCTCCCTTTCTCCTCCCTCTCGTCTCTTGTCAGATTGATTCCAATGTTGAAGGATGTGTTTGGCGAATTTCAAGCATCCGAATTCAACATCGGCAAGGTGCACGGCCTTGTGCATTTGGTCGATGACATTCGACGCTCCGGTGTCCCCGTTCACTACAACGCCAACATGTTCGAGTTTTTTCACCAACCTCTCGTAAAGAGGGCATACCGTGCAAGCAACAAACGTGACGCTATGCCTCAAATCGTGAAGCATAGTGTCATGGCACGAATGCTGCAAGCTCTTGATGACTCGGACCACAACAAGGAGGATTCGCACCATCGAATGGTCGCCCTACAAAAGGTAGATGATGCACGGTATAACATAGTCCTCTAAACTGCTTCTAACCATCTTCTCTCTGTTTTAAAACAAGTGCACCCCAATCCCGACCGCAGGCCATGGAAACTGGGAGAAACACACTCGTGGCCACGTCGCACAAGGTGAACTGGAGGGACTCTCGAGTTGTTGGCGGCGATCTTTGGCGGGAATACGAAACAGCAGCACCTGGCGACATGTTGCAGCTCCGCGCCTTGTTGTCACAACGACAAGCCGATGGCGTTGAATTAAGCAACGAAATCCAAGTCAGAAAGGGCTTGGCTATACCAGGTGATGAGGACTTCACAAAGTGTTCTAGTCAAACGCACTATGTGCGGGCAACTCCAATGTTCATGAAGGCACCTTGGTTCAGTGATGTTGCTGTTTTGGGATCTGAGGTGGAAGTGTTACCGGATGGCACGAGGAAGCCCAAGGATGTGATCTGGTATGCGCGGTTGCTGCTCTTGTTCGTAGTTGCACCAAAGGATCCAGCAGCAAAATTTGCGGACCAGAAGGAGCGTGCGCTCGTTAGGTTCTACCGCGTTACCGACGAGGTGCATGCATCCCATTGTCCTGTGCTAAGGTGGGAGGAACCGGATAATGAGTATCAGGTGGTGGAGATTGACAGAATTTAGAGGGTGGCTCATGTGGTTCCTATTGCTGGGGATAAGTTTGTGCTCAATAAGTTCAAATTCTACTAAAAAACTCCTGATCTTCACTGTTTTTTGTTTAATCGTATGCAGCCTTTCACAATCGTTGCACCCCTTTCATATGTCAGATTTATATGACATAGTTGCTGTAGGCTATAGTGGGGTAGCACATATGGGGTACAGGGTTTCTAGGGTTGTATTTGTACCCAATCTTTCCTTAGTCATTTCATTCCTGTTCACTTGTTTCACATGGTATAGAGCGGGTCCTTCCTAAGGACCGTTTTTTTTAGGGCCCACCGAAGCGCGCCCCGAGGCGCGCATTTTTTTTAGCGACCCCTCGGGTCGCCATTCCCTCGCGGCCCCGCTGCCCCTCCTGATCGCGGCCCCGCCGCCTGCTTGACGCGGCCCCGCCGCCTCCACTGACGCGGCCCCGCCGCCGGCTCTGACGCGGCCCTGCCGCCCGCTACGTCGCGGCCCCGCCGCCTGCTTGACGCGGCCCCGCCGCCTCCACTGACGCGGCCCCGCCGCCGGCTCTGACGCGGCCCTGCCGGCCCGCCGCTGCACCTGACGGCCCCGCCGCTGCACCTGCCGGCCCGCCCCTGCACCCTACGGCCCGCCGCTGCACCCTACGGCCCGCCGCCTCACCTGACGGCCCCGCCGCTGCGCCTGCCGGCCCGCCGCTGCACCCTACGGCCCGCCGCTGCACCCAGCGGCCCGCCGCTTCACCTGCCGGCCCGCCGCTGCACCCTACGGCCTGTCGCTGCACCCAGCGGCCCGCCGCTTCACCTGACGGCCCCGCCGCTGCACCTGCCGGCTCGCTGCTGCACCGGTCGGCCCGCCGCTGCACCTGACGGCCCCGCCCCTGCATCTCCCGGCCGAGCCGCCCCAGCAGCAGAGCCGCCCCAGCAGCCGAGCCGCCCCAGCCGCCGAGCCGCCCCAGCAGCCGAGCCGCCCCAGCAGCCGAGCCGCCCCAGCAGCCGAGCCGCCCCAGCAGCCGAGCCTCCCCAGCTGCAGTGCCGCCCGAGCCGCCCGAGCCGCCGAGTCGCCCGAGCCGCCCAGCAGTCGGGCCGCCCGACCCGCCCGAGCCCTCCCTGCACTGCCCTGTCTGGTGAGCACTGAGCTTTACTCTGCGCACTGCCCTCTCTCTACTGCTGTCATGGCTACCCCCAGTGTCCTCGCCTTTGACGCTGAGGGCAGAGCCATTGACTTTGACGTGTGGGTAGACGACCTATTGCTTTTCCTACAGTGCGACAGAGCTGACGGACTCTCTCTCTTTGATCTCACTTCTGGTGCCTCTCCCGCCCCTGCTGCTACTGAGGATGCCACTGTTCGCTCACAGTGGGCCACACGCGATGCTGCTGCACGTCTTGCTGTGCGTCGCCACCTCCCTCCCGCTGAGCGTGCGCACTTTGGGTCGTACAAGAGTGCTAAGACCTTGTACGACGCCGTTATCGCACGCTACTCCACCCCTGCCACTGCTGCACTGAGCCGCCTCATGCTACCGTACCTCTTTCCCGACCTTGCTGCTTTTGCCACAGTCGCCGACCTCATTACCCACCTGCGCACTAGTGACGCTCGCTTCCGCGCTGCACTTCCTGCTGAGTTCTGCGCCAAGAACCCCCCCCCCCAGTACTTCACTCTCTACTACATTGTCACCCGCCTCCCTGACTCCCTTCGCGGAGTCAGGGACGACCTACTCGCAGTCTGCCCCACCACTCTCACTGTCGAGATCCTCGAGAAGTCCCTCCTCGCAGCCGAGAAGAGCATTCTCGCTGTAGGGGCCTCTCGTGGTGACCCGCGCACCCCCATCTTTGAGGGGTGTTCCCCCTCCCCCCTCCTGCCCTCTGTCGCCTCTGCTGCTACGGCCGACCTTGTTGGTTTTGAGTCGGTCCGAGCGGCGTCTGCCCTCAGCGGGAGACGTCGCTCTGGCAAGAGCAAGGGGGGCAGGGGCGGTGGTGGAGGCGGCGGGGGCGGTGGAGGCGGAGGTAGAGGCAGCGCCGGAGGTGAGGGTGGTAGCGGGAGTAGTGGCGGGAGTGGAGGTGTCGGCGGAGGCAGTGGAGGCGGGGGGCGGCAGCGGCGGTGGTAGTGGGGGTGGAGGCGGAGGCGGCGGTGGCGGCGGCGACGGTGGGAGTGGCGGTGGCGGTGGAGGTGGTGGCGGCGGCGGCGGAGGAGGCGGCGGAGGTCGTGGCGCGCCGAGGAGGAGTGGCTCCAGTGGTGGTCAGCGCCAGCAGCAGCAGCGTGGTCAGGAGACCCTCTCCCCGCAGCAGCTCCGTGAGTGGTACTCTGCGCGTCAGCGGGGTGGGGGTACTGGTCCGTGCACTTACGTCCTGCGCACTGGCGACCGTGCGGGTGAGCAGTGTGGTGGTCCACACTCCGCCCAGCGTTGCTTCGGCCGCCTGACTGACGCTTGGCGCCGCCAGTTTCCTGACGCCTCTGAGATCCCTCGCTGGGACCAGCTGTCTAGGGCTGGAGTAGCTATCTTTGATCTTGACTTTGATGCTATTCTTGCTCCTATGTATGCTGTGACTATTAGTGAGGAGGGTGACTGTTACCGGTGTTTCCTGCCCGACCCGAGCATTGGTACTGCGGCTCTAGGTGCTGTTGAGGCTGCTGCTCCAGGTGCTGGTGAGGCTGTTGCTCTAGGTGCCAGTGAGTCTGAGTCCTCAGGTGCTGGTGAGTCTGCTCTCTCAGGTACTGTGTCGACTTCACCCTCTCTCACTTTCACTCTTGACTCCGGGGCGTCTCGCTCCTTCTTTCGAGACCGCACCACACTCACGCCGCTTAGTCGGCCAGTGGCGGTCTCCTTAGCAGACCCCTCCGGGGGTCCTGTTCTGGCTCGCTACTCCACTGTCCTGCCGTGCCCTGCGGTCCCGTCTGGCGTCCTGTCCGGTCTCTACCTCCCCTCGTTCTCTACGAACTTGGTGGCGGGTGCTGACCTACAGGATGCAAGGGTTGACCAGTTCACCCCTGCGCGCCGACGAGTCACCCACTGCACGGACGCGGACACGGGTCGACACCTGACCACATTCACACATGGTCCAGGGTCGAGCCTGTACACACTCACTGTTCCGTCTCCTTCTCCTGCGTCTGGTCAGGTAGCTGCGTCGGGTCAGGTGTTTGCTGCAGCGTCCAGGTCTGGTCCTGAGTCTGCCCCCTGCTCGTGTCGCCTCCTGTCCCACGAGACCCTCCTGTGGCACCACAGGATGGGTCACCCCTCCCTGCCTCGTCTCCGGGGCATGGCCTCTCGCCTTCTTGTCTCTGGCCTTCCCCGGTCCCTCCCTCCCCTTCCTCCGGGGCCTGGCCCTCCCTGTGTCCCCTGTGTCGAGGGTCGCCTGCGGGCTACCCCTCACTCCTCCCCGTTCCCTCCGACGGAGGCCCCGATGCAGACGCTTCACATGGACGTGTGGGGCCCAGCCCGCGTCTGTGGACAGGGTCACGAGCGCTACTTCCTGCTGGTGGTTGACGACTACTCGCGTTACACCACAGTCTTCCCCTTGCGCAGCAAGGGTGAGGTCACTGAGGTGTTGATCGACTGGATCCGCGCAGCTCGTCTCCAGCTCAGGCGGAGCTTCGGCTCGGACTTTCCTGTTCTGCGTCTGCATTCGGACAGAGGCGGAGAGTTCTCCTCCGGCCTTCTGCGAGCCTACTGTCGGGCACGAGGCATCCGCCAGACCTTCACGCTTCCGGACTCTCCACAGCAGAATGGGATTGCTGAGCGCCGCATCGGCATTGTCATGGACGTCGCCCGTACGTCCATGGTGCATGCGGCTGCCCCCCCATTTTCTGTGGCCGTTTGCGGTTCGGTACGCCGCGCATCAGATCAACCTTCAGCCCAGAGTCTCCAGACCAGAGACCTCCCCAGCTTTGCTGTGGACGGGGAAGGTTGGCGATGCGTCGGCGTTCCGTGTCTGGGGATCTCGGGCGTTTGTCCGCGACTTGTCTGCGGACAAGCTGTCCCCTCGTGCTGCTCCCTGTGTCTTCCTTGGCTTCCCCACAGACGCTCCCGGGTGGCAGTTTTACCACCCCTCCTCTCGTCGTGTTCTGTCCTCCCAGGACGTCACGTTCGACGAGTCAGTCCCCTTCTACCGCCTCTTCCCCTACCGCACTCCTTCCCTCCCCCCTCCGCCGGACTTCCTTGTGCCAGTTCCCCCCCCGGTAGACCCCCTCCCCCCTCAGGTTCCTGCCCCCTCAGGTGTGTCCCAGGTAGACGCAGTTGACCCGGTCGAGGTTACTGGTGACTCTGGTGCTGCTGCGGGTGCTGAGCCTGGGGGTGCTGACTCTGGGGGTGCTGTGCGCGGGGGTGCCGAGCCTGGAGGTGCTGCTACTGGGGGTGCTGAGCCTGGGGGTGCTGGGCCTGGGAGTGCTACTGCGGAGGGTGCTGAGCCTGGGGTGCTGAGCCGGGGGGTACGGTGCCTGGAGCTGCTGAGCTAGGGGGTGCTGGGTCTGGGGGTGCTGGGTCGGGAGCTGCTGAGCCTGGGGGTACTGAGTCTGGAGCTGCTGAGCCTGGGGGTGCTACGTCTGGAGCTGTTGAGCCTGGGGTTTCTCCTGCTGCTGCGTCTCGCCGGGAGCCCCTCTCTCCACAGGAGCTGCGCGAGTGGTTTGCTCGCCGCTGGAGGCGTGCTGCTGGAGCTGGAGCTTCTTCGACCGTCGAGGGTGCTGGTGCTGCCGGTCCTGGAGCTGCTGGGTCTGCGGGTACTCCTGGAGCAGGAGCTCCGGAGGGTGTTGGTGCTGAGACTACTGCTGTCTGTCCCGGCGGTGGTTCTGCTACTGGTGCTGCTGGAGGTCCTGCCGCTGGAGGTGTTGGTGGCGCTGGTGCTGTCGCTGAGGGTGCTGGTGCTGTCCCTGCTGAGTCTGAAGTTGCCGCGCGGCCTCGGCCGTACTTCGTTCCGCTCCTGCAGCAGGTTCTTGGTCTTTCTCCTCCGGTAGAGTGTCCACAGCCTGTCCAGTCGCAGTCCCTGTTGGAGCCTTCCTCTCCACTGCCTGCTCCCTCTCCTTACACTGGTCCTACTGGAGGTCTTGCTGAGCGTCGTGAGCCTGCGTCTCGTCCTGCGTCGCCTGTTCGTGCTGCTCGCACTAGTGGTCGCGGTTCGCGTCAGCGTCCTCCTCCTGTCCCTGGCACGCACCGGATGTCTCTGCGTCCGTCCACTGCTCCTCTGCGTGCCCCTTTGCCTTCTCCTCCTGAGTCCTCTCTTCCTGCGCTTGCCGACCCTGAGTCGGACTCTCTTCATGCTGCCAGTCCTACTGTCACGCGTCTCCTTGCTACTGTCGTCACTGACCCCTCGTTTGAGTCCACTGCTGCGTCTGCCCTTGTCGCTGAGCTCGTCGACTTTGCTGCTCGCTGTCGTCTAGACTACGCTGCTAGTCTTGTTGCTGAGTCAGCGTCTGACTGTCCTCTGTCCGTCGGGGGTGACTGTGCTCTTGGCACGGACGTCCTAGAGGACAGGCAGGAGGAGTTACAGTGTCTGGCGGCTGCTTCACCTCATCTCGCGTCTGTACTGCTTGCTCCTGAGGGAGACCCGGATGCACTAGACATCCCAACTCCGCGCTCTTACGCGGAGGCCGTAGAGGGTCCCTACTCGTCTCAGTGGCAGGCAGCTATGGATGCAGAGATGGCTTCCTGAAAGTCCACAGGCACCTACGTTGACGCAGTCCCCCCTCCTGGGGCGAACATCGTCAGTGGCATGTGGATCTTCAGGGTGAAGCGGCCGCCGGGCTCTCCACCTGTCTTCAAGGCGCGGTACGTTGCTCGTGGCTTCAGTTAGCGGCAGGGAGTTGACTACTTTCAGACCTTCTCTCCCACCCCGAAGATGACCACTCTTCGGGTGCTGCTGCACATAGCCGCTCAGCGCGACTACGAGCTTCACTCTCTCGACTTCAGCACTGCGTTCCTGCAGGGTAGCCTGCACGAGGAGATCTGGCTGCGCCGTCCACCTGGCTTCACTGGGACTTTCCCTCCTGGCACCCAGTGGAGCCTCCGTCGGCCAGTCTACGGTCTCCGCCAGGCACCGCGTGAGTGGCACGACACACTGAGGACTACGCTTGCGGCTCTTGGGTTTGCTCCTTCTACTGCTGACCCGTCCTTGTTTCTGCGCACCGACACTTCTCTGCCGCCGTTCTACATCCTCGTGTACGTCGACGACTTGGTCTTTGCCACAGCGGACACTGCTGGACTCGCCTACGTGAAGTCCGAGCTGTTGAAGAGACACACGTGCACAGACCTGGGTGAACTGCGCAGCTACCTTGGCTTGCAGATCACTCGGGACAGAGCACGCCGCACCATTACCTTGACTCAGTCACACATGGTGCAGCAGGTCCTTCAGCGCTTCGGCTTCACGTACTCCTCGCCTCAGGCCACTCCTCTGTCTACTCGCCACTCGCTCTCAGCTCTGCCTTCGGATGAGTCCGTAGAGTCGAGTGGCCCGTACCCAGAGCTTGTTGGCTGCCTCATGTACCTGATGACCTGCACACGACCTGACCTTGCATACCCTCTGAGCATTCTTGCACGCTATGTTGCTCCTGGGAGACACCGACCAGAGCACATGGCTGCAGCGAAGAGGGTGTTGCGCTACCTGTGCAGTACGTCGGGCATGGGGCTAGTGCTTGGAGGGCGGAGTCCAGTGGTCCTTACAGGGCACGCGGACGCTTCTTGGGCTGACGACCAGGCTACGCAGCGGTCGTCACAGGGTTACACCTTCAGTCTTGGTTCCGGCTCTGTCTCGTGGCGGGCTACTCGCTCGTCTTCGGTTCTCAGCTCCAGTTGTGAGGCTGAGATCTACGCTGGGGCCATGGCTGCACAGGAGCTTCGCTGGCTCACCTACCTGCTCACTGACCTTGGAGAGCCGCCTCGTTCTCCTCCAGTGCTGTACGTAGACAACAAGGCCATGCTGGCCTTGTGTCGAGAGCAGCGTCTGGAGCACAGAACGAAGCACATTGCTCTTCGCTACTTCCTTGCTCGTGAGCTGCAGCAGCGTGGACAGTTGCGGCTTGCGTACGTGGCCTCTGAGGCCAACACTGCTGATGTGTTCACCAAGGCACTCGCGCCTTGTGACCATCAGCGCTTTTGCACCCAGCTGGGTCTTGTGCCTGTCTTGCCTCACTTGCTCTCCTCTTGACTTCACTTGTACTGTGACATATATATATACCTGCTCTTGCTTGTCTAGTTTATATATATATGTCTGTACTCCTGCATGTGAACTGGCCTCTGGCCCTGCTCTTGTGCTCGGACTGTGTGGTGACGTTGTGATCCACCCTGAGCTTGCTCTGCTTTGCTTTACTTGACTGGTCTTGTGACCCCTTGTTCTCCCCCACTTTGCCTATGGGGGTGTGTCAGATTTATATGACATAGTTGCTGTAGGCTATAGTGGGGTAGCACATATGGGGTACAGGGTTTCTAGGGTTGTATTTGTACCCAATCTTTCCTTAGTCATTTCATTCCTGTTCACTTGTTTCACATCATAATCAGTAGGAAACCCATGCGGACCAAATTAGCCCCATTCTTAGCGAACCATTCTGTGAAGAGCATTTGTTGTTCATTCAAATCTGTTTGTTTTCTCACGCGGACCTGCGAGGATTTCAATGTCGTAACTGCGACACTGTTTTGCTAAACAATGGAAATGTTATGCCGTGCGAGGTGCGAATCATAAGTTTACGCTGAAATTTAAACTCTCGATAAACTAGGTCGTGGTGACGAAATCGGTTTCTTGATTGTTTTTTTTTTTTTTTTACACAGCTCACTCGATTGTTAACTGCGGCACTGTTCGGCAGCACTATCACTTTCGTGTTGTCTCTTTGTGCCAGCAAGTTGGCAGTTGGTCTGTGGGCTTGGTACAGTGTACATTACAGTTTCGGCTGGATTTTCTGCACCAAGACTTCCGGTGAGCTGTTGCCTTGCTGGCTAGCCGAGGCGCTGTGCGAAAAAACAGGCGCGAAACTGTAGCAACACTCTGACTCTGTGCTTCGCAAAGTCGACTCGGTTTGCCCTGCTGGCTAGTTGCGCGACAAAAGAGCCCACCATCGATGTGCAGCGTTGACAGCTGGATGTTTCTGACTGTTGACATGTATGTGTCAGAACTTATATTTGTAACTGCTTGTAGCTGTAGTTAATGTAGTTATTATAAACTTGTTTGGTGGTGCACCTTCTTTGTTTCCTTTGCTACATGTTCTTCGAAACCTATAGTGAAACCATCCTTTCCAACTTTCTCGACTATCTCACCCTTGGCACAACCTACTCGACATCCTAGGGCCTAGGCTCCTAGGAGCCTAGGCCCTAGTTAAACTTGATCTTTCTCGTTCATTTTCACATGGATTCAGAGCAAGTTTCGTCCTGGCCTGTGGGCCCGCCTAATGCTTCCGCTGCTATCTTTTCGGTCGCGCGCCTTGGGCGCATGGCGATTTTCGTATTGTCCCGCCCCCGGTTGGCGAGTGACTCCTTTTCTGCCCGTCGCGCGCCCCGTGGCACGCGACGGTGCCCTAAACCTGCCCGTCGTGCGCCCCGTGGCACGCGACGGTGCCCTGCTCGTCGTGCGCCCCGAGGCACACGACGGTGCCCTTACCTTAAACTTGCCCGTCGTGCGCCCCGTGGCACGCGACGGGCCTCTCCGCACCTGCTCTCCCTGCAGCCGCCCCTGACCTACCTACGCCGACACATTGTAGCCGCTCTGCCGCTTTCTTCCCGCCCACCCCCTCCTCCTTTGTCTCCCTGCAGCCGTGGGGGGGAGGGTATGGGGGTGGCGGGTGTTGGATTGTTGGGTCGTTATACTTCCCTTCCCCTCCTCCTCCTTTCGTTCCCACTGCTGCAGCTGCCGCTGGGGGGGAGGGTGTGAGGGTGTGGGGGAGCAGGGGGAGTGGCACCGGGGTGGCGGGTGTGAGGCAACCAGCAGCCGTCCCTCCACCTCTCCTCTCTTCTCCCCCTCTCTGCTGCTCCTGCAACAGTGTGGGGGAGGGGAAGGAGGAGGGTGAGGAGATGGAGGGGGTGACCAGCCAGAATTAGCCCGCCTGCAGTACCTGCTGTTGCTTGTTTATTATTCTGCTTGTGTACCCATGCAGGCTATAGTCTGCACAAACTCCTGCTGCAGGCAGTTATGGGGGAGTGTCAGAACTTATATTTGTAACTGCCTGTAGCTGTAGTTAGTGTAGTTATTATAAACTTGTTTGGTGGTGCACCTTCTTTGTTTCCTTTGCTATATGTTCTTCGAAACCTATAGTGAAACCATCCTTTCCAACTTTCTCGACTCTCTCACCCTTGGCACAACCTACTCGACATCCTAGTTGGGCCTAGGCTCCTAAGCCTAGGCCCTAGTTAAACTTGATCTTTCTCGTTCATTTTCACAGTATGTGCATCGATCAAAATGTGGGCAGGGTCAATGTATTTTGTTGCGTGATTGCACGGTGCGGAACTGCAGAACCTTCTAAACATTCTTCTGTTCGACTCAAAAAAGATGTCGAAAAAAAAAAAACGTGTGCTGTATCTGCCCGTCCGATCTGACCGGCAGTTCGCTAAAGTCCAGAAACACCGACGTCTTCTGTCCACGTCATTCCGACCTCATTCCGTTTTGCTAAACCGAGTCAGAAAATACACAACTTTCTGTACCGTTGGGGAAACCGCGCCATGCCCTTTTGGTCGCAAATTCGCCAGTAGCCACATTAACAGACACTTTCACGCACCGCTTGTGCTCACAGTATCCCGCCTAAAAAGAATCACAACGGTAGAAGCCAACGGGTAGCCTTTACTTCCCTGCTCTGTACCATATGCCATGTGTGCTCCAGCTATTCCTGGTGTTATGTGCTTTGGACGGGGTAATTATAAAAAAAAAAATAGTACTGCCCCACAGCCATCAATCCCGACCTTTCGTTTCCATCGCTGTCCCCACTCTCTCTCCACCAGCGGATCCTCGTCCCCTCATGGCTGAACTCCCTCGTGAGTTTCTGGAGGGTCGTGCCAAGAGGAAGAAGAACATCCCTGCTAAGTTTCGTTATTACGAAACAGAGTACCCTGGTTCACGCGGGCGAGCAGTAGCACATGGAGAGTTAAGCAAAGCACAGAAAACTACTCAGGCAGGTACACCAGTCAACCCTGCTCCCTTGGTTGGTAGTCCTGCACCTGCCGCAAGCGGTCCTCCAACGGTTGCAAGTGATTCAGCCGTGGTAACTAATGGTGCTACCGTAGTTGGATTTACTACAACGAACGTCAGCGCAGAGAATGTGATAGGTTCTCAGGAGGACGGCTCTCATGACAACCTTGCTGCCTCAATGGTGCGAATCCTCCTTGTTGTGGTCTGAGTCATCAAGAGCTTGCAGCATTCGTGCCATGACACTATGCTTCACGATTTGAGGCATAGCGTCACGTTTGTTGCTTGCACGGTATGCCCTCTTTACGAGAGGTTGGTGAAAAAACTCGAACATGTTGGCGTTGTAGTGAACGGGGACACCGGAGCGTCGAATGTCATCGACCAAATGCACAAGGCCGTGCACCTTGCCGATGTTGAATTCGGATGCTTGAAATTCGCCAAACACATCCTTCAACATTGGAATCAATCTGACAAGAGACGAGAGGGAGGAGAAAGGGAGGAGAGAGATGGGAGTGAGAAGGGTTGAGAGGGAGGACAAAGGCAGGGCATGGATGGGTGCGAGGACAGAGAGGACAGAGATGGGAGTGGAGGGATGAGAGAGAGGAAGAAGGGAGGACAGAGATGGGAGTGGAGGGATGAGAGAGAGGAAGAAGGGAGGACAGAGATGGGAGTGGAGGGATGAGAGAGAGGAAGAAGGGAGGACAGAGATGGGAGTGGAGGGATGAGAGAGAGGAAGAAGGGAGGACAGAGATGGGAGTGGAGGGATGAGAGAGAGGAAGAAGGGAGGAGAGAGATGGGAGTGGAGGGATGAGAGAGAGGAAGAAGGGAGGAGAGAGATGGGAGTGGAGGGATGAGAGAGAGGAAGAAGGGAGGAGAGAGATGGGAGTGGAGGGATGAGAGAGAGGAAGAAGGGAGGACAGAGATGGGAGTGGAGGGATGAGAGAGAGGAAGAAGGGAGGAGAGAGATGGGAGTGGAGGGATGAGAGAGAGGAAGAAGGGAGGACAGAGATGGGAGTGGAGGGATGAGAGAGAGGAAGAAGGGAGGACAGAGATGGGATTGGAGGGATGAGAGAGAGGAAAAGGGGAGGACAGAGATGGGAGTGGAGGGATGAGAGAGAGGAAGAAGGGAGGACAGAGATGGGAGTGGAGGGATGAGAGAGAGGAAGAAGGGATGAGAGAGATGGGAGTGGAGGGATGAGAGAGAGGAAGAAGGGAGGACAGAGATGGGAGTGGAGGGATGAGAGAGAGGAAGAAGGGAGGAGAGAGATGGGAGTGGAGGGATGAGAGGGAGGATGAAGGAGGGACAGAGACAAGGCACAATCTAGGAAACAGATGGGGTTGAAAAGTGGTGAGATAGATATAGTGACAGGTTCCGATTTTTGAAGAGATCAGATTGAACAAGGTAGGGATTAGATTGAGATGTGATAATAGAGAGAAAGAAAGGTAAGACCGATATGGGAGAGATAGGAATGCAGAAATGGATGGAAGGTGTGGGCACGGAGTGGAATGAGAACAGAAACCAATTGGGAGAGAAGGCAGGGCAGAAACTCAGAGTACCTTTTGATTGCCTGGTCAAGTTCTTGGAGGGTGTTATCCGTATGGTACCACCTCCTGGAGGCCAGCATGTAGAGGTCGACAAATGCAGCTACAACATCCACAATTTTTTTATCTACACGCCCGGCAAGGACAATCGTGCACACTTGCATGATGGCACGGTGTTCAAACGCCTGAAACTTTGCAGCACCTGCAAAGTAACCACCCTTCTCTCCACCCGGTAGCCGGAAAACCACTGATTCGAGTATCACGTGCTATTGTTTGCAGGACCAAATCTAGCTCTCTCAGCACGTGTGTTTCCTTCCTCTTTTTTAGCATGGCTCTGATGCAGGAGATGATATGCATGAAGATGCCAAGATCAAGAGCATGCATGATCTCGATAAGAAGTGCCCTGTACGGGTTGCCGACATCCGTTCCGCCCAAGGCCAACCCCCATATTGCTGCCTGTTGAGGAACAAAGGGAGGGGAAAGTGATGGGTTGCGAAAGGTATATCAGAAGAGGGACCCTGGCCTGGAAACTGAAAGGGATAGGGGGTTGAGTAGGGCATGGGTGACAGTGAAGAGATGCTGTAAATCTCTGTCCTCCCATCTCCCTCCCTCTCATCCCTCCTCACTCCCATCTCTGTCCTCCCTTCTTCCTTCTTCTTTCCCTCCTCACTCCCATCTCTCTCCACCAATTTCCTCCCTCTCTTCCCTCCTCACTCCCATCTCTCTCCCCTCTTCTTCCTCCCTCGCTTCCCTCCTCACTCCCATCTCTGTCCTCCCTTCTTCCGTCTTCTCTTCCCCTCCTCACTGCCATCTCTCTCTCCTCCAATTCTTCCTCCCTCTCTTCCGCTCCTCACTCCATCTCTCTCCTTCCTTTCCCTCTGATCCATTCTCTCTCCATTCCCTCGTCCTACCTTCTTCCTCACTCTCATCCCTCCTCACTCCCATCTCTGTCCTCGCTTCTTCCTCCTCATCCCTCCTCACTCCCATCTCTGTCCTCACATCTTCCTCCCTGTAAATCCCTCCTCACTCCCATCTATATCCTCCCTTCTTCCTCCCTCTCATCCCTCCTCACTCTCAACTCTATCCTACCTTCTTCCTCTCTCTCATCCCTCCTCACTCTCATCTCTGTCATCTCGTCTCCCTCCCTCACCTTGACTGGGTGGATGCTCATGGCTTTTGCGGCATCATTCCGCGCAGTAAGTGTCGGTATTGCAAGTAACTCTTCGACCTTCTCCGCCTGATCCGCCTCCGTTCGGTACTCGGATGAAATCTCCATGTTGCTTATGTCCTCTCTTCGCACTAGACACCTGTGACACGGATATTGCGCTTGGTGGCTTGCAAAAGTGCCTGCCACCTTACATGCCTCCGGTTGGTCTGCAACGTAGGCATATAAGGCTAGGTAGACCTCATGACGTTCACCGAATGGGTCACGCATGATGATCCCACTGTTTGTGGAGTACCAAACAAAGCGAGGGGTGGGGCAGGGAAAAGGTGTACGGATTCAGCATGCGAGAGAAGGGGGAAGGCATGTGTCTGATGGACTAATGAGTTAAGAAGTGGTAGAAGAGAGAGAGAGAACGAGGGGTAGGAGGAAGAAGGGGGTTATCTGCATGATGTTCTTGTGTGGATGTAATGTGTGTGATAAGCAAGATAGAATGTGATGGAGAGGGGGTTGACTGAAAGGGGTGGGATGTGGGATGGGTAGGCTTGTCATGAATGTGTGTGTGATGGTAAAACGAAAGCATAGGTACAGTATAAGGGAGGTCATGAGACAGAGAGTGTTGTTGTTCGTTCTAAACACGTTCTTGGAGTGTGTAGGCAGGTGAGGGATTAAAAACAGAGGAACACGCATGACATTACATCTGATTTTGCCACGGGATGAAAATCTACTGCTTTGGAAAGAGTAGGTGGCAAATGGATCAAATGTACAAATTACCAACCTTTTAGAAGCCTCTCGGACGTCTTGCATGATGCGATCCATGGCTTTTTGAAACACCGCGCGGCGCGTCTCCTTCCCCGCTTCGGTTTTTGCATCCACGCCAGTCAGGGTGGCAGCATGGCAATCATGATATGGCCATGCGGCTGCCATCTGTTCTTGACTGTAATGTTACCCAGCGTCATGTACACCGGATGCCCAACTACTCGTCCGTCAGTACTGAGGTTAGTCGCATCGCTGTATAGTATCATGGGCACCAGTATAGCACCTCTAGGCAGTAACGCTTGTGTTTCAATCCACATGTTCCCGGTCTCTGGTCCCGCGTAAATACGCTGCTTTCCGTCCGCTGTGTAAATTGGTTTCGCCCACAGGACAAATCCCTCATGATTCTTACGCTCCAAAAATAGCGACTCTACTGCCTTGGAGAGTGATGTTAGATAGAGTATAGCGACGTGGTTACGGTTGTGACTAACATCTACCGACTCCCACTCCTCTATTCCTGTCATTTGCACAAGCAATGACTTGGCATACTTATCCATGCCTGCTCTATTTATTGCTGGGCCTCTCCGCTGTAGGCCTGCAAAACAGTGCTAAAATGTTGTTGGTGTCCGTAGCAGACAACCCATGCCACCATTGCAACTGTGGACGACCTTCAGAAACGCTTTGTCAATATCAAACGTCGGTACACCTGCTGGTAACTCAGATGGAAATTCATACCGTGGCAACTCTGGGATCTCATCTGCTTGCTCTCTGAGCGCTCCTGGGTGCTACATCTGTCCTCACCGTGTCTGCTGGCAGTGCTGTTGCTGAGCCTGAGTTCTGCTCACTCTGATCCGCCTGTCTACGTCTTATATGCGCGATCAAATCTTCCACCTCCTCCTGCTCACACGTGGTCGTTTTCTGCAAGCCTTTCTATGGTTCTCATATGCTCTCCCACTTGTGAACGACCTATTACAGCACACGAACAGCATGATGCCTTACAATATCTACGTCCGCCGCCATGGAAACCAACTATATAGTAGAGCTGAGAACCCTCAATGCAGGCCTTTCAGGCCTCCTATGAAATCTCCAGATTCGGATGCTTATGTCACCGCTAACGCCACCAGCTCTCTCGCCTCTCGTTGCAGGCAAAACTGCAGCTCAATGAAGCACAGGTTCAATCTGAGAATGATATAGACCTGGAAACTAACTAAGCAGCCAGAGATTAAGATATTATAAGTCCAACAAGCTCCACACAATCACTAAGCTGAGAATAGGCGCCCCACGAAAGGTCTGCACGTAGGCTTGAAGAGCGCTCTGGAATATGTGTAGTTGCATCTATAAATTTAAAAAGCATTCGGATACAAAACTGTTCTTTAGCTGGCCAAGCCATGGAAACACCGTCTCGTTGTATCTGATCGCTAGGCACCAGAGGCAGATCGGGTGATCTAACTGGCGCCATTACGCTGCCAATGACTCTGAAACGGGCGGTAATTATGGCTGTTGAAGGAAACTAAGTGCAGCGTAACGTTAACAATCACAACTTTTACTGCAGTCAGGGCCGTTGGAGGATGAGTCTTTGGAAGAAGGTGAGCAAGCATGTGGTGTTTGTCGCCACACACAGTGTTGTCCAGGTCGCAAGGGTTGGGAGTGCGACTGTGGACGAATCATCTTGGCGCTCTGCACCAACGACGGTGTCGCGCGAAATATCGTAATGTACAATGCGACCTGTTATGCGAAAATCGCATGATGCGACACCAGGAAAGGCAAAATTCGCAGGCAGGGAAAAACCGCAGGTCGCGATAGCTGGCAGGACGAAAATCCCGTACAGACCAATCGTAGCCCTTAGCGACCCCCAGGTTTGTCGCCAACGAATGATGACTGGCAAGGAACCCAGTTTTCGTCATAAGGTGTGCCAGGTTGGAATATTGCAACTGTAAATATTGTGGCAAGTTTCTCTCTAAACATGTTGTTTCTAAATAATAAATCACCGAGCACTGTGATAGCATAACCAGACGTAAAAATCCTATGAATTTTTTAAATTATTTTGTACTTGAAATCTGTAACAATAAAACATTTTTTTCATGCACAAATTCCGTAATGCAGGCACTGATGAATTTCCTCTGAACTTTGATACTATACTAAAATAATTACTTGCGTAGCTGTGCAATGACTTTTTGTACCATCTATCGAGACCTTAACTCTATACGCGGGATCTGTGAGTTCGCCAATGTGGCACCAGCTGCCCGCTTCTGAGATTGTTGTTGACCATAGGCAGGCAGATTTCGTGTGCTGCCTGCGCGCAATTTCGTAGCCAATGCAACTCGCCGGAAGCATGCGCGCCAATTCCCAGATCTGTGCTCGCGCAGCATTCCGGAAACCATCATCAGCGAAATCACTACTCGCAACCTGCGAGGCAACAAATGTAAATGTGCGATGAACGTGCTCTTCACAGAGGCAGTCAAAGCTGCTGGAGAGCAAGGCCAGGCGCCTTGCCACTGAGACCGACCGCCTCTGATCGCCACTGACAGTGAACGCGACTCATCTCATGCTCCTGGATTGTTTCTCCTGCTTCTGCTGCTGCTTCTGCTGTTTCACTACTGCTACATCCACTCCACTGATAGGGCTGGACCGCTGCTGCATCCGATATGTCTGGGTTGCTGCTACATCTGATTCAATGGAGCTGCTGCATCAGCCCAAAGAGTTGGACGGATACCGGACATTGATTGTGGTTGGGATGAGATGATGTACCAGTTGTATGAAGAGGTTCTGTCACATGTTATGAGACTTTTATATAGTTATCCTGCTGCTTTCGGACGAAGCTGTATCATTCTCAACTCTGAAACCTGTGGACCTTGGGGTTTTGAAGGAAATAAATGTTTTATTGACAATATGACATTGCAAGGAAACAGAGAGCACGCAGCTGCATCACTGACCACTGAAATGGTGAGGGATCATTGCCAGCATCTCATTGCATCGCATCGCATCGCATCGCATCGCATCTCATCTCATCTCATCGCATCTCATCTCATCTCATCTCATCTCATCTCATCTCATCTCATCTCATTGCATCTCATCTCATCTCATCGCATCTCATCTCATCGCATCTCATCTCATCTCATCGCATCGCATCAAGCATCTCATCACCGTGGATCCTATGATGACCATGGATCCGCCTGCATCAGGGCTGCCCAGGCTTTTATTCACTGCCTTGCACGCCAAGCCACTATGCCACAGTAGCTGCTTTATTCGCAAGCACTCTGCGTGCGCCACACCTCGTTACAGAGCATCCCGTTACTAGCAGCAGCCATCGCGCCTCGCCTGCAAACCCATCTCGCCACAACGTCTAGAAGTTTTTGCTGCTCTGGTAGATTTTTCCGCCGCTCCACTTGCTCGGAATCACGCCGTCCAGCACCACCTGCTTCCCGCTGCCGACACGCGCGACGCTCACCGCGCGCCCCGCATCCACGACGCCCGTGGCGGGATTCAGCACCCACGTCGCGCCCCATCCGTTGTTCGTCATGCTCTTCCACTCTTTCCCGTCCTTGGATATCTCCACCTTCTCCACTCGT